>CAUYRH010032981.1:0-21537 GCA_963574655.1 Perodicticus potto | reverse complement strand
TTTATTTTATTTTATTTTATTTTGAGACAGAGCCTCAAGCTGTCACCCTGGATAGAGAGCTGTGGCATCACAGCTCACAGCAACCTCCAATTCCTGGGCTCAAGCGAGTCTCCTGCCTCCGCCTCCCAAGTAGCTGGGACTGCAGGCGCCCGCCACAACGCCCGGTCATTTTTCGGTTGCAGCCGTCATTGTTGTTTGGTGGGCCTGGGCTGGATTTGAACCTGCCAGCTCAGGTGTACGTGGCTGGTGCCTTAGCTGGCTGAGCCACAGGCGCCGAGCCTCGGAAGGCCTTTTGAATCAGTAAATTTGTAGTAAAGCAATTCTGTTTGTGTATTATTCAAATCCATCCCACTTTCCCTATGAATCTAATAAGACTTTTTAAAATTACTTTTTTTGATCAAGTATTTTATCTCTGGTGTCTGAGGAATCCTTGTGGCTATTTATCTCTATTTCTTAGAAAAGAAGAAAAATTAATTTGGTCTTTTATTGCATAAAAAGCAATTTTCTCCCACAATAGTGAGTATAGGGGAGATAACAGTTTTCAACCTCAAAGCAGCATATTCATGCCAGAGACTTAATGTCTGTGTCATAAGATACAAGCACAATGATAAAGATAGCTTTCTTGAGTTACACGCAGGAGAAAAGATAATATTGGCCTTAATTAGACCAGGGATGAACTCCAGACCAATTTTTTAAAGCTTGGTAATAAGTCATTCTAAGCTTGACTCATTATGTTTCTGAAAAGCCTCCTTTAATATCTTGTCCTGTGGAGTAGTGGATGATTTGGAGTTGATGTCACTCCTCTTCAACCTTATCGAGTAGTTCCACAGGTACCGCAGAAATGAACAAACAGTGCGTGCTGGTGTCAGCCTGACCAGTGTGTGGCGGACACTTCCCTTTCTTCCAGATGGTCTAGCAAGGCGGGCCAGCTGGGCCAGTGCCAGAAACTGCTGATTGCTGTTGGACGTGGACCACCTGCACACATCAGGGGCTCTGAGAGGCAGACTGAGCTCCATTGTTCACATGTTTCTATTCAAATTCATATTCCCTTAAGGACCATATGTCTTTTTGCCTGTCTACAAGTATTATGCCTGTTTTTTCATTCCTTGAAAGGCTCAGGGATACGTTTTTTGGTAATGTGTTGGTCTAAATGGGCTTTTTACTATGAATAGAAGTAGTGATACATCTTCCTTGGCACGGCTTGGCCTTGCTATTGCTATCCCAATTATTTTTGTTATGTATTTTGGAGAGTTAAAGTTTTTCAATGACTGAAACCCAGATGCCAGCTGTCCCCAAGGACAGCTTCTGTTCTCATTTCATGCAAACTTAGACACATGGCTCGGCACCACTGTGCACCCACAGAAAAACCACTTACATGGTGGTTAATGCAGATGGATTTGAACCTTTGCTCTGACTATGTGACCTTGAATATGTGAATTAACCTCTCCAAGCCTCAGTTTGCTTATCTTTAAAATGGAGATTATGGTAGTAGTACTACCTACCTCCCAAGGTTGTTGTCAGAATTAAACAATAATAATTCATGTTAATTGTTCAATAATTTATGTCTGTTTATTTTTATTTTTTTGAGATAGAGTCTCACTCTGTTGCCCTCGGTAGATTGCTGTGGTGTCACATCTCACAGTAACCTCTAACTCTTGGGCTTAAGCGATTCTCTTGCCTTAGCCTCCTAAGTACCTGGGACTACAGGCGCCAGCCACAGTGCTGAGCTATTTTTTTTGTTGTTGTTGTTGTTGTTTTTTTTGTAGAGACAGAGTCTCACTTTATCGCCCTTGGTAGAGTGCCGTGGCATCGCACAGCTCACAGCAACCTCCAACTTCTGGGCTTAGGCAATTCTCTTGCTTCAGCCTCTCGAGTAGCTGAGACCTCAGGCGCCCGCTACAACGCCCAGCTATTTTTCTGTTTTGCAGTTCTGCTGAGGTCGGGTTTGAACCCGCCACCTTAGGTATATGGGACAGGCGCCCTACTCGATGAGCCACAGGCACCGCCCCCTGAGCTATTTTTTTGTTGCATTTGTCATTGTTGTTTCGCTGGCCCGGGCCAGGTTCGAACCTGCCACCCCATGTGGGTGGCGCCGTAACCACTGTGCTATAGGTGCTGTGCCTTTGTATCTGTTTATTAATGGGCAACACAGGGAGTTCCCAACGTCCAACTGACCTAGGACTCATACTTACGGATGGAGGCTATTACAGGCAACAGATAAATGTAGGTGTTCCAACTTATGTACAAATTCAAGTTAAGAACAAACCTGTGGAACCTATCTTGTTTGTAGCCCAGGGACTGCTATGTAGATTCTTTGAGAACTTTTTTTTTTTTTTTTTGGGACAGAGTCTCACTACGTTGCCCTTGATAGAGTGCCGTGGTGTCACAGTTCACAGCAACCTCCAACTCTTGGGCTTAAGTGATTCTCTTGCCTTAGCCTTCCAAGTAGCTGGGACTACAGGCCCCTGCCACAATGCCCTGCTATTTTTTCGTTGCAGGTGTCATTGTTGTTTAGCAGGCCCAGGCCAGGTTTGAACCCACCAGCCTGAGTATATGTGGCTGGGGCCCTACCCATTGAGCTACGGGTGCTGTCATTAAAAACTCTTTGTTAAGGAAAATTCCAAATTGTGTATAGAAGTACAGAGAAAAATACATTAAACCTGCATGGACTGGTCTTCCAGCTTCAGGGATTATTGTTAATACTTTGTGGGAAATCTTATTTCATCTTAATTCTGACAGTTTACTCATTTGACCATTTGAAGAAAATCTTATGTTTTGTATAATTTTACCCATAAATATTTTAGTATATGTTTCTGAAAGTTAAAGAAAAGCCTTTCTTTCTTTTTTTTTTTTTTTTGAGACAGAGTTTCAAGCTGTTACTCTGGGTAGAGTGCTGTGGAGTCACAGCTCACAGCAACCTCAAACTCTTGGGCTTCAGCCATTCTCTTGCCTCCGCCTCCCAAATAGCTGGGACTACATGTGTCTGCCACAACACCTACCTGTTTTTTGGTTGCAATTGTCATTGTCACTCTAGCTAGCCTGGGCAGGGTTTGAACCTGCCAGCCTCAGTGTATGTGACTGGCACCCTACCCACACAGCTATGGGCACTGCCCAAAAGCCTCATGTCTTTAACTCATCATATACCATTATTACATATTAAAATTAATAAAAATTCCTTAAAGCCACTGTTCTAATTTCTAATTATCACCTAATTAAAAAAAATCAGTTTACTTGTTTGAATCATGATCCAATTAAGGTCCACATATTGTGATTGTTGATATGTCTATTAAGTCTTTTTGTTATTGTTGTTGTTGAAGCACAGTCTCTGTTGTCCAAGCTAGGATGCCATGGAACTTCATTGTTGCTTATAGCAACCTGAAATTCCCGGACTCAAGTGATCCTCTTGCCTCAGCCTCCTGAGTATCTGGGACGCACCACAACGCCTGGCTAATTTTTCTATTTTTAGTAGAGATAGAGTCTTGCTCTTGCTCATGCTCAGGCTCACACTGGTCTCGAACTCCTGAGCTCAAGCAATCCTCTTCGGCCTCCCACAGTTCTGGGATTACAGGTGTGAGCCACTGGATCAGGCCCTGCACGTCTTTTTTAATCCACAGTTTTCCTTTCCCTCTCTTTGTTTCTTCAATTTTTGTTGAAGACACTGGTCATTTGGATTTTGCTATGTACCCCCAGAGCATGTAGCATGGTCCTTTGTCTCCTGTGGCTCTTGTGAACTGGTAGTTAGTTCATGAATCTTGAAGCAGACTCAAGTTTGAGTTTTCAGCAAGACCATTTCATAGGTTACCTCCATCAGGAGGTACCGAATATCTGGTTGTCTCTCTTAGTGATGCTAGTGGCGTTGATGGCTAATGCCTAGATCCATGAATACATTAGGGGTTGCAAAATGATGGTATTCTAATTCTTGTTCATTCTTCATTTTTTAGCTGAAATACTATTTGGTTACACAGTGGTATAGTTTATATAGGAAAAATGGGATAAATGTTTGATTCTTTCTCTTTGTCAGTTTTCAGAATAATAAGCTGGCTCACTAATATCCTCCAAGAGTGGCCAATTAGGCTTTATTGGCCTTTTCTACCTTTATAAACTCATGAAGTAAACATATTTGAAGTATTTCAATCCTTTGCCATTTTTATTTGTATTTGTGCTCGAATTGTCTTATCTCTTGTAGTGAGAGCCTCTTCAAGTTGGCTCCTAAGTCCTGGCCACCGCTTTTTTTTCTTAGAGACAAAATCTCACTCTATTGCTCAGGCTGGAATGCAGTGGCATCATCATAGCTTACTGCAGCTTTGAACTCCTGGGCTTAGGTGATCCTCCTGCCTGGGGCTCCTGAACAGCCAGGACTACAGGCACATGTTACCACACCTGGCTAACTTCTAAAAATTTTTAATAGAGACAAGATCTTTCTGTGTTGCCCAGGTTGGTCTCAGCCTCCTAAAGTGCTGGGACAACAATCATAAACCACTGTTCCTGGCCATCCTCTCTCTTTTGACAACATTGGCATCCTCCATTGTACGAATGCCCTGTGGTTTACTCAATGGGTCCCTTATCTATGGATGTTTGTTATTCCCAGTTTTTGGTTGTAGCAAGTAGTGCTACCATAAATAGATTTGTGCATATGTTTCATTGTAGTTTTGCCTATGTATGTTTGTGAAAGGTTTCTAGAAACAGGGTTGTTAGAAATGGGAAATTGAGATTTGAAAGGAAAGACAAGATGTTTTATTTCATTATTTCCCTCATTATTTTACTTCTCTCTAGCACCTTTCTCTGCACTGGCAGGAACACTCTGCAAGCTCCACGCTCCCCAGCCTGTCATTGTGCACAGCATGTAAGGTCTCACGCCTCTCCTTCCAGCAGTCCTGCTGCCCCTACCCAACAAAGGACCCGCCAGGTATTAGGATCCTGCTATTGGATGCCACTAGGAATACAGATAGTTCTCAAAGACGTTTTTGGCCTTTAAGATGTATACCTACAATACTCAATTTGTAAAGTTCATGTATGGAGAGTAACACCTCCACAATTTAAATTCTGTGTGTCCAAATCACTGGAATCTGTAGTTTTTACTTAAATGAGGAAATAATAAAATATAAGATCTCATTGATTGGAATATTTTCCTTTAAACAAACTCCATAGAAAGAAACTTAGTTAGGGGTGATCACTCTCACTGGTGGCTCACAGTTGCCTTATCCAACTGTCTTCCTCCAGCTAAACTGATCTGGTTGCTGTCCCAGCCAGGAATTACTTGCTCATCTCAATTTCAGTGCCATGGACATCCTCTGCCCACACGGGGAATGTCTTCTGTTTCCAGCCATTGCTTTCGTCAGCAGCTGGCTTCAAACACGCATTCTCAGGGAAGCTCTTCTGACTAACTCCACTCTGCTAGGATCCTTTTTGCATCCTATATGCCTCTCGTTTACGGTTGCCAAATTTAGCAAATAATAATACAGGATGCCTGGTTAAATCTGAATTTCAGATAAATAATGAATACTTTTTTTTTAAAGTATGGGACATATTGTATCTAACCTAATTGGTTGTTGCTTATGAAATTAACTGGGAGTCCTGTATTTTACTTGGCAATTCAAGTTTAGAGGTTTTGAAAAGTACATAATCCTTAAACATTGCTATACTTCTTTATTATGTGGCTCGTAAAATTTTCTGTGAGTGATTTTATGCGTATATCTTGTTGTCTGAGTAGATTATAAACTCCTTGGAAGTGGAAACTGCCTTCTGTTTTTTGCAGCCTAGCCCTTCCCGCTTCCTTCCCTACCCAATGCTCCCAAAATATGCTGGCCACCAGTTCTAAGTTCAAATATGATGAATGAATAAATCCTCAAAATATGCTTTGTTATTGACTGAAGAGAAAACAACTTCCATCCCTGGGCTGTTGGGGAGGCCAGCAGGGGCAGGGCGGTGGCTTAAGGCCTGCTGTGACAGTGTGGGTGGAGGGACGTGGGGTGCAGGAGGCCTTGGGCTGCTTTGGGAGGTGGTGGCCGACTGGCGGTGGGGCTGGAGTTCTGGGTCCAGGCTTGGGGTCTGACCCGTGGATGATGTGGCCTGTCCTGTATTTGCCAGGAGGCCACAGTGGCACTGGGTCAGCATCGGGACTGCAGCAGGGGTGTGAGCTGCCTCTTCCGGACCATGTTCCCGTTCAGCCTGAGAATCAGATTGATAGGCAGCAGTTTGAACTCTAAATAACCTCTGTGCAGAATCAGAGACGCCTGGGGGCCAATCATATCTAGAAGGCTGTTTGGCTTGTTTAATAGCACACACCATCTTACGTATAGAAGCTCAGTGTGAGAAGGTTCTAAAGAAAGTCTCTAGTGCATTCAAGAGCAGGATAAGATACATGCTTCCCAAAGGCCTCCTCCTAACAGATCCTATTCAGAGTGGACTTCAAGGTTTTAGATTTGAAATTACCATTTGAGGGCAAAGGCCTGAATAGTGGAAGACAAACCATAGAATTACAGACCCCATCTCCCTCTGGGGCCCTCTTCTATCCACTGGCTGATGCCCTAATGTCTCTACCTTCTCTCCAGAGCATCTTTCCTTTATATCTGCTGCTATTTACTGCAAGGAATAACTTTCTAAAATTCCACACCTGGAGTGATTGCTAGTTGCTCAGTATCCACTTTGTGTCTAATCGTGTGAGACTCTGTAATCTTTTGATGAATTTCTGAGAAAACACAATGAAGCGTTTCAGTTTTTTAATTGAAAGCCACTTTTAATAAAATGTGCAGTTGGTTGGTCCAAAGCACACTTCACTTCTTATCTGCCAACAGTATGTGCCATTGGCTCTCTTCATTCCTTGGACAAGCTTCTCAAGGGGCTTCAGACATCAACAAATCCTATCTTAGCCAGTGTTCAGCCTTATTTCCCCAAATGAATAAAATGCTTCTGTCCAGGATTTTGATGAGGGGTTGGCTGTGTCTGTAAATCTGCTGATGCATCTCCCAGATTTCCAGGAACTACCAGTTTACCATGAATCAGATCTTAAGATCTATTTCTACTATTCAGTTTCTCAAACTGAAGCTCATTGAAAAAGTAAAGTAATGTAATGTTATTTATTATAGCAATTATTTGTAATTAAAGCACTATTTAATGCAATTTCCAGTTATTTTCTTTGTAGAATTTTGTGTTATTGCTTCATTACGTTAAATGTTGAGAAGATGTGGCATATGTTGCTTATTCACTACAAAAATAAGTAAGCATGATAAAGTGGTTGCTAAATCATCAAACACATAAATGTCCCTGAATGTGTAATAAGCAAGTATAATAAATATGTTAATTGTAGTTTTTATTACAAATATAACTTATGAGGAAAAAACTGATAGGAACAATACTATATATTACTAAGTTTTAAGTATCCCTAGTGGCAAACCTTGTTATAATTTGTATGTAGAATTTCCTCATATACAATATTCAATGCACAGAAATCCTGTGATTGAATCAAGTTATTTCTAAGTAAAACTTTCTAGTCTGAGTCACTATTTCTAACTCATCTTTTGACTGTACATTCCTAGTATTGGGGCTTCTTATGCTTTTTATTCATTTTGGGGGTTTGAGAGCACTGCATTTGGGAGAAAGTTTAGGAGAAATACGTTAGGAGGCTTTTCCTGTAGCACAGTGGTTACGGCACCGGCCACATACACTGAGCCTGGTGGGTTCCAACCCAGGCTGGGCCAGCCAAATAATAATGACGACTACCACCACAACAAAAAATAGCTGGGGGTTGTGGCGGGCACCTTTAATCCCAGATGCTTGGGAGACTGAGGCAAGAGAATTGCTTAAGCCCAAGAGTTTGAGGCTGCTGTGAGCTGTGACACCACAGCGCTCTACTGAGGGTGACATAGGGAGACCCTGTCTCAAAAAAAAAAAAAAAAATAGCCGGGCGTTGTGGCAGGTGCCTGTAGTCCCAGCTACTCGGTAGGCTGAGGCAAGAGAATCGCCTAAGCCCAGGAGTTGGAGGTTGCTGTGAGCTGTGTGACGCCATGGCACTCTACCAAGGGCGATAAAGTGAGACTCTGTCTCTACAAAACAAACAAAAGAAATACATTAAGAGAGTGAAATTTTACTTTCAGAGACATTGTAGGTGCTATTACTGGATTTACTCTTTCAGATTTAATTTCTTTTATGGGCCTGTTAGTTATTTGATAAATCCCATAGGCCTGTGTAATATTTTAATTGCATAAATCTCTTATATTACTTTATAGCCTATAATAGTATGTCTGTCTGCCTTTTAAACTGTTGAAATAACTGCTGAAATGTTAGCATTAAAGAAACTTCTCTTAAACAAACAAAACCCCCACATAAAACAATAGAAAGCTAATTTAAAAATTATTTTTGAATCAATCTAATTTCTGAGGCTGATTGGCATAAAATCAGTAGTTATTTTTGTTTACTGTATTTTATCCTTACAAAGTTGTGCTATTATTTTACCTGCAGTTTGTGTTTCTATTAATTAAGTTTAGTAGCTTCTTTTTGTTTCAATTAAAAAGTAAAATAAAGGGCGGCACCTGTGGCTCATCGAGTAGGGCGCTGGCACCATATACCGAAGGTGGCAGGTTCAAACCCGGCCTCAGCCAAACTGCAACACAGAAAAATAGCCTGGCGTTGTGGCGGGCGCCTGTAGTCCCAGCTACTGGGGAGGCTGAGGCAAGAGAATTGCCTAAGCCCAGGAGTTGGAGGTTGCTGTGAGCTGTGTGACACCACAGCACTCTATAGAGGGCGATAAAGTGAGACTATGTATCTACAAAAAAAAAAAAAAAGTAAAATAAAGTTGTAATAGCAGTGGCAAACAATTGATTTAATCACTAGGCCGATGCAAAAGATTGTGTTGGGTCAGAGTTTGCTGCTGTATCTGCTGTGGCAAATTCTGAGGGTCAGCAAAGCTCCAGCCCTTTTATTTATTTATTTATTTTGCAGTTTTTGGCTGGGGCTAGGTTTGAACCCACAACCTCCGGCATATGGGTCTGGCGCCGTACTCATTTGAGCCATAGGCACTGCCTGCTCCAGCCCGTTTAAACCAGGAGAGGGGGCTCGGTGCCTGTAGCTCAGTGGGTAGGGCGCAAAGCATATACACCAAAGCTGGCGGGTTGGAGCCCGGCTAAACAACAATGACAACTGCAATCAAAAAATAGCCAGGCTTTGTGGCAGGTGCCTATAGTCCCAGCTACTCAGAAGGCTGAGGCAAGAGATCGCTTAGGCCCAAGAGTTTGAGGTTTCTGTGAGCAGTGACGCCACAGCACTCTACCGAGGGCAACATAGTGAGACTCTGTCTCAAAACAACAACAAAACTAGCAGAAAGGGTTGACTTCGGCTTTGATTCCTTCTACAGAGAATTGTGAGACTTACATCTCCAGAGCTTCAAGTGTAGAGGCTAATATATGAAGACCATTTATTTGTTCTTAGTAATGAGAATTAGGGCTTAGGTAAAAAAGTTAATTGCAATAACTCAATAACCAATATCAAGTTCATGGGGGTTGCAATTACAGCTAATGTTGTACTATGAATTGCAGTAATGACAGCCGGTCAATTTGCTGTTAATCCTCTTTTGAAACTTTAATCTTAGTTTCTGAAGGAACTGGCAGAGTTGTGAAGGGAAGTGGCCAAGAGGTGTTTCCTCACTGAGACGTTGTACACTGCAGGGCTAGACAATGGCAAAGGAAGGAGGTTTGAAAGGGCGGGTGCAGTGAGCAAAGGGGAAGAGGAGCAGTTCTTTTATCTAAAGGGAGCAAAAGGGAAATGGTGGTAAAGAGGCCGAGACCTGGTCTGCCTGGAGGGAACTTAACCGGGGAATTCATTTTTCTTCAACAGGGAGTGGTTTCGGGTCCCTGTGGCAGGAAGAAAAGAAGTGGGAGTAGTCTGCCAGAGAGCTGGGAAGGGGAATGGGGACGGGAATAGCCACAGCAAGGCCAGGAGTGGTCCTGGGCTGGGGAGGAGGGCCCTATGCTAAGCCTGAATTTGGGTGATACATCAACATTCCAAAGAGGCCCTGGTGAGGTTAGAGATGAAATTAGAAAAAACAATTTTTGGGGGTGGGGAGAAGAAAAACTGTTAGAGAGAAACATTGTAGGCTTTACTTTAAAACACTAATTTTTTTGTTATTAATTGTTATTATTAAATATTATTAATTAAACACAGTTGTTCTGAAAAAAGTCTTTCTTTTTTTTGTTAGCAAGGTGGTATGGAAATCATAGTTATAGAGCTCTGTCTATCTGGGCATAGAGAGCCACCATCAGAATTCCCCCCTAAACTATTAAGGGTTTTAACTAAAATATTATTATTATTAGTAGTATTTTTTAGGCAGAGTCTCAAGCTGCCACCCTGGGTACAGTGCTATGGCATCATAGCTCACAGCAACCTCCAACTCAGGCTCAAGTGATCCTCTTGCCTCAGTTTTTTCTATTTTTAGTAGAGACGAGGGTCTCCCTTTTGTTCAGGCTGGTCTCAAACTCGTGAGCTCAAGCAATCTACCCACCTAGGCTTCCCAGAGTGCTAGGACTTAAAATATTATTTGTAGTCTCACCAGTGGGATATAACTATTATAACCTATGTATCCTGCTAGAAAATGCATGTGTCTACATATGGATAGATAAGTTGGATATTTAAAAAGACAGTGGATCACATTATACATAATAATGGTAGGTAACAGTTGCTGAGAGCCTATTCTACTTTGGACCCTATTCTTGGGGCTTTACCCTGCCTAATCTTTACAACAATCTGGTGAACTAGTAGTACATCTTGATAGAATTAGGTTACCAACTCACCTAGGAAGCACGTCTCGCCCAGGAAATAGTGAACAGACCAATCCGGGCCTCCCTAACCTTGTCCCACCTACCTGCCCAGGTAAAGCCACAGACAGACCAATCCTGGTTGCCATAACCTTTTAAATCCCTGTCGGCCAGAGCCCATGTGTGGATTTCTCCCTAGTTAGGAATCTCGCCCCACCTGCACTCCAGGTGGAATAAAAGCGACTTGATTGCACAAATTAGATCTCTGCCCTCCTTTTGTCTTGTGCCTTGGAATGATTTTTTTTCTTTGGGTCTGGAACCTTTCAATCCTCACTTATAGATAAGTTCCAGAGAGATTAAGAGACTTACCCTAGGTCACACAGCTAATAGTAGGGATTTGAACCCAGACCATTTGATTCTACATTGTGTGCTTTGATCTATTAGAACAAATTATGTTCCATATTAGTGTTCTGTCATCTGCTATCTATTTACTTAAAAATAGCATATATTGAACATCCTTCCAAAACTGTATAGATTTTTGTCATTAATAAGGTATCATAATGTATGTATTCAATCCTCCACCAATGGGCATTTAGGTCCAGTTTGAGTGGGCCATGGGTGCCCCGATATTTGATTAAACCTTATTCTGGGAGTGTCAACGAGAGTGTTTCTGGATGAGATTAACATTAAATTAGTAGTCCGAGTAAAGCAGATGACCTCCCCAATGTAGGTGGCTAAGGTCCAATCTGATGGAGGACTGAATAGAGCAAAAAGGTTGTATAAGGATGAAGTTATCTTCTCTACCTGTCTTTGAGCTGAGACATTGGTCTTTTCCTGCCTTCAGATTCAGACTCAGACTGGAGCTTACGCCATCAAATTTTCTGGTTGTCAGGCTGTTGGACACCATCATCTCTCCTGGGTCTCCAGCTTGCTGACTGCAGATCGTGGAAATTCTAAGCCTCCATAATTATGTGAGCCAATACCTTGTAATAATAAACACCTTCTTATCTATCTATCTATATCCCATTGATTCTATTTCTCTGGATAACTCAGACTAATACACATACATACGTCTTTGTTCATTTAGTATATTAATTTTTATAATTTATTTCTAAAAGTGGGATTTCTAGGATAAAGGCTTTTGGAGAGTAACATTTGGAGATCACTTTGATAAAGATTCTTTATCTAAGAATCTTTGATAAAGATTCTCATTGGACATTCTGCCAGCTTTGAGCTCTGAAAGCTTGCAAGCTAACATGGAAGTTGGGCTTTAATGGCAGAGACTCCCTATTGCCACCTAGTGGCATCGTCTCTATTTTGTAGCAATATTTTGGGATCATTCTGAAACAATTCCGGGAGTTGCCTTGCGGTGAAATGTTCTCAATGTTTTGCTATTATAAATTATACTGTAATTATCAAATATATTCATGTTTAGATTATTTTCCTAGGGGAAAAATTCTTAGAAATGCTATCACATTGTCAAAAGCTGTAAATATTAACTTTTTTTGTCTCATATATGTAATGCATATTGCTAATGTAATACAGAATGAATTTACATTAAAATCTAAGAAAAATAAAATGAATTGTAATTTAATTTGCCTGAAAACCACTTTTAAGATGTCATTTAGTTATATTTTATTTTAATATTTAAAATATTTTAAAAAACAAAATTGGTGTTGTAGCTGTTTAATAGCCATTTTTTAAAACTTGATCTTTTTATTTTTGTGACCCTTTTATTTACTGATCTGACTTCCTCAAGGGACCCTTGAAATCAGAGGCTTTCTCTCATTTAGTGTTGTATTATTAATACCTACAACAGAGGCTGGCACATGCCCATTGGGTTAATGACTGAACAAGTACAGACTTTTAGAAAAGTTTTCCCAGTAACACATGACTGAGCACAATGTTCCAAGAACTGAGCATGTGGAGGGTTTTTCTTTCACTTTTTCTCCTCTGTTTTTTTTAAAGTCATGTCTCCGAGGCTATGCAGCTCTTGACCCTACCTTAAGGGAAAATGATTTTACTGTTTTACTTTGCTGCTGTTTTCTTATCTCTGCTTTCCCTCCTCTTTCTTTTTGCTTACTCCTTTTTGTAGTAAGGCTGAGTTAGCAACAGAAAGACACCCCTTCACGCCCCTGGTCACCACGAGTTTAACTAGAAAACTTGCTGGAGGAGAGAAGGAGGCAGGGAGGTTGTTTAGTGGGATGAACCCTGAGGCGGTGGCCAGAAAACTGCTTCCCCCTGCATGTCCTCGTGGTTGCCTCTCAACCAGCCCTTGGTTTCTTGGTATGTGAAACAAAGGGGGTGGTCCATGGGGTCTTTTCAGCTGGATCAGTCGGGGAGTCTATAATCCTAATGGCAGCAGGGGGCAGAGCCAAGCAGGTCGTGGGTGGGTGGGAAGTGTCATTTGGAAGACAGAGGCCGCTGGTGGGAAAGAGGCACCAGTAGGGAGCTGGGGGGCAGGCCAGCTGCCTGGGTGTGTGGCCCCGCAGTCACAGCAGGCGCTGAGCTTGGTTTAATGCCCTGCTTTCACCATCTTGGAAGTTTTAATAATTTTTAACATGGGGCTTCACGTTTTCATTTGGCACTGGGCTCCTGAGATTAGGTAGCTGGTCCTGGTTAGGAGTAAGGCAGAGGAGTGTGGAATCAGAAGAGGAGAGAGGCTTGCTGCAGATGGGAGAAAGAGCAGAATATGCAAAGGAAGGGCCGGGGCACGTCTTCCTACTGGCTCCTATGAATGCTCCACACATTGCCCTACTCCTGCAACCCCTGTCAGCCTCTCATGTATCTCAGAGCCCCAGATTACTTTTCTACTGTTCTTCCCCCTTTGCAAAATTTTTGTGTCAGAAAGCTTCTTTCAGAGTAGTTTTTTCTCTGTGAATTCAACAGAACTTCTGCTTTAATATATAAAATATATTGAGGTCCAGGCTTGTGTCTAATTTGCCTGACACTTACATCTGCACCTGCAAAGTAGGAAAGTCAGAAAATATCCATCAAGGGTATATGCCTTGGGGGGAGGTCGAGGGAGGTCGGGGGAGGTCTACCCTTTCCATTTGTCTTCCCAGCTACAGAAAACCCTCAGAGAATCCATAGGTGTTCTTTCAAGTGTTTGTAGCAGCTCATTTTTCACAGACAGAGGAGGCAGTGGAGGCTGGGCAACGGGGGTCTAGAAGTTCAACTAGCACTAAAAGACATGACATATGATTTCTAAGTTTAATCTGCTGTTTGTAACAAAGTCCCAGACATTTAACTCTGATGTAGTTGAATTGACTGATTACTTGTTGGTATCAGGAAGAATTTAGGGATAAGATACACAAGGTAATTTAATAAGTATTATGTATTGATCTTACATAACATACCAGGTGCTGTGATAAGAGCTTTCAATGTTTTATTTTATATAGTGCTCACATCAACTCAGTGGAATAAGTACTGTGGTTGGTCTCATTTTACAGAGGAGGAAACTCAATACCAAGATATAATATGGGTTTTAGGTCTCAGTGGTGGCATCAATACACCGAGAGGTTTCTGATGACAATGGAGGCGGTCGTTAAGGGACGATGGAAAAGCTAAATTCCCATTTACTTGACTCATTCCCAGTCATAAGCAAAATGACTTTTTTGAGTCTTCAAGATCCTACTTTGTCTGCTGAGTTTCCTCCAATGCTCTGTGCCCTGACTGGGAGTCAGGGGCTGGGTGTGACCTCTGTCCCCCAGCCTTAGATTCCTATTTCTAAAAGGAAGAGGCAAATCAAGATGGTATATAACAGGGGCTCATAATCACATCCTTATTTTCACTAACTTGTAACTAATGTTTAGCGTTTCCTTCAGTTATTAATATAGGCAACAAACTACAGGTATTCTTGTCCTATCTGAGACTTTTGGATTAATAGAAATCATAGATATTCTTGTTTCACATTATGGTAATTGTAGATATCTCAAAATATTTTCTCCCCTCACTGCTTTGAAGTTATGGCAATTATTAAGGCTGTGACTATTTCTTTTATAATATGCATTACTATGTCACGAGTTTAAAAAGTATTTTGATTGGCCAGGCACAGTGGCTCACACCTGTAGTCCTAGGAGAGGACTAAGGCCGGTGGATTTCTTGAGCTCAGGAGTTCGAGACCAGCCTGATTAAGATCAAGACCCTGTCTCTAAAAATAGCCGGGTGTTGTGGCAGGCACCTGTAGACCTGTCTACTTGGGAGGTTGAGGCAAGAGGATAGCTTGAGCCCATGAGTTTGAGGTTGCTATGAGCTGTGATGCCATGGCGCTGTACTGAGGCTGACAAAGTGAGACTCTATCTCAGAAAAAAAAAAGTATTTTGGTTGCTATATTTCAACATAATAGATTTTGTTATGTAGTGAGTGTTTTGATCTCTCTGAAATTCACATGCTGAACCCCTGAAGATGATGATGTCTGGAAATGGGGCTTCCATGAGATGATTAGGGTAAGATGAGGTCATGAAGGCAAGGCCTTCACGATGGGATTAGTGCCCTTCTTAGAGGAGAGATGTTCGAGCTCTTTCCCTGCCATGTGAGGACACAGAGAGAAGGTGCCTATCTGCACACCAGGACGGGAGCCCTCATACAACCTTAGGCACCCTGACCCTGATCTCAGGCTTCCAGCCTCAAAACTGTGAGAAATAAATATCTGTTATTTAAGCCACACAGTTTATGAATTTTGTTACAGCAGCCTGAACTGAATAATACAGGTTTCCTTGTGATTCTATTTATTTTATCCGTTTAAAAGCTTTAGTCTTATACCATCTGATCCAGCAATCCCACTACTGGGTATCTACCCACAAGAAAAAGGATAACTACACTCATATATATATCACAGGACCATTCACAATAGCAAAGATATGGAATCAATATAAGTGTCCATCGATGGATGATTGGATAAAGAAAATGTGATATATATACGTACACAATGGAACACTATTCAGTCATAAAAATGAAAGAAATCATGTCTTTTGCAGCAACATGGATGGAACTGGGAGGTCATTATCTTAAGTGAAACAACTCAGACAGACAAGTGCTGTATGTTCTTACAAATGGGAGCTAGTTTATGTGTACACACGGTCATAGAGTGTGGAAAGATAGACAATGGAGACTTGGAAGGGTGGAGAGGTGAGAAGGGGGTGGATGATGAGAAATTTATTAATGGGTAGACTGTATGTTATTCACGAGATGGGTAGCCCCAAATTCCTGGCTTCCGCACTATGCCATATATCCAGGTAACCAAATTATACTTGTAGTTCATGATATTATACAAATGTTAAAAAAAAAAAAAAGCCTTAGTCTTGGAAGGGATTCAGTTGCTTCACCAGACTTCTGTAATGATCCAGGATCCACAAAAGATTAAGAACTCCTGATCTATAGGGTCTTTACTTATGTGTTAGCGATACTTTAGTAAACAACAACAAAAAGTGTTTTAGCCTTCGTGGAGCTTCCAGTCTAGCGGGGGAGAAGGGAAGAAAACAACACGAGCACCGCCTTGTTTCTGCTCCCACCTCTCTGTGCCTTTCCTACCTTTCGGTTCTGCACTTTCTCAGCCTCCTTCTCACAGTGCAGTCTGCACACGTACTCCGTCGTCTAACGCCTCCACCTCCATGTGCTTTCAGACTCCTGTTGCCACCTTTTGGCCTTAAGTGAAACCTGCCTCAACCCCCAAAACATTCTTCTGTAACTCTTTTACTTTCCCTGCCCAAAGACTCGGTGGAGGAGGGCAGGAAGGAGATACTGGCTTCCTCCCAGCTCCCCTGAGCCTCTTCTTGGCTGCGGATTGCCCATCTTTATATACAAAAGCACCTCCTTTGAGGCCCTGGAATTCAGGTGGATCTCCCCCACCATCTGCTCAAGGTCACCCACTAGTAAGCTAGAGCTCATCCCACTTGTTCCCTGAAGACCTTGAGGTTGGCCTCACTCTTCCTGCTAAGGACGCCTGCCACTGTCTAGGATACTTTGATGTCTTCTAGATTTCTCGTCCCTGAAATTGGCCTCGAGTACCTGAACTTCTCCTCACTTTTACCTCTAATCCTTCATAGCCACCTACTTCCTGGGGCTCATTGTCACTTGTGTTATCACTGGAAACAACTCTGAGAAGTTTCACCCAACTTTTCTTTTCTTTCACCCCAGCTGTCTGTCCTTCTGTCTCCGCGGCCTCATTCCCACTGCACCTCCATCTCGACCTCCTTCTCCACTTTCTCTGATGCTGGATCACTCAGTTTTCTTTCAGTCTTCTCAGCCTTGTGGGCTTTCTTCATTTCCCACCTGGCCATCTTATGGTTGTTTGCCGCCTAAATGCTCTCCCAATTCCTTTGCACCCTTCCCTTTCTACTGCACTCACTAGTAGAATTCAAACCTTAAACCAACCTGTCTTCTCTCTTCCTATAGATGTAAGGTTAGATATTTCTGCAAAAAGACCTAAAATGATGCAGCCTTTTGCCCTATCATTAATTTGAGATCCTTCTCCTCATGGTATAACCATGGCCTCCCTAGGGTCCTTGAGCAATGGACTGACGTCAGACAGAAGTTTGCCCTGCATACCGCAGGCCACTTGACTGACCTGTGCATAAGGTGTCCACTGGAAATGGCCACAGGAAATGTGTTGTTTCCATGCTGGCTCAGGGGAGTAAATGCTGATAGATCTATACACTGTAAACTGCATATTACAAATCTTTCACAGGCACCTCCCACTTCAGCCTGCCTCCCATCACCATATGGGGAGAGAGGAACCAAGAGGACCCTGAGGGCTGGTAAATTGTGCCTTTGACACTGATTACAAGATGTTGTCCTCAGTGATAGCCTTGGTGATGCTCTTCTGGGTTCTATACATTCTGTGGTATGTAGTATCTACAAAATTCCTCAGAGAAATCTTGGAACCAAAAACATCACTTCCAAGGATGTGAATCTTGTTTAAATTTAAAAAACTAAAAATGCCAATTCAACTACATGCCAATCAAAAAAAAAAAAAAAGAGGACTATAACACCTTTTAGGCTAAAAGAGAGTATTGAACACCATGAAATAGTGAGTTACTATCACAAAATTATCATCCTGAGGAAAATAGGGCCGAATTTGAAATAGCTACTGACAGAAATCTATGTCTCTTAAGCTGAGGGCCTAGTAGAAGTCACCCCTATTTCCCTGTGTAGTCCTGTCTTAATGTTGTCTGAAGAACTGAGAGCCAAGAGAGTTGCCCTTGGACCTGTCCCAGGGAAACTCAAGGAGACCCTGAGTCCTAGGCCAAGGATCGTTTGGAAGAAGGGGAAGAGACTTGGGGGGGGGAACCTATAGATGTTAGTGAAGGCCAAGGCAAAGCTGAAGCAGCCAGGAAGCCCCACCTGGCCATTGATGACATGCTGGTAAATTAACTCTCCAGGAGAAACACAATAGTCTGAATTATAGGATTCATAGTGTTTGCTAATTGCTGTGGTATAATCACTCCTACCAAGGTTGATTTCAAGCT
The DNA here is from genome assembly GCA_963574655.1 of Perodicticus potto. Taxonomy (NCBI): domain Eukaryota; kingdom Metazoa; phylum Chordata; class Mammalia; order Primates; family Lorisidae; genus Perodicticus; species Perodicticus potto. The sequence continues at coordinate 3,323 of CAUYRH010032981.1, read as the reverse complement.
ATCAACATGTTACTGAACACAGAGTTGAGAAAAGATGTGCAGTCAGCTCTTGAAAACTGATATGAGCCAACTTCAGTGCACCATGGCCAATGGGGCAAGCAGAAACCTGAGGGGCAAGGGCCCCATTACCACAGAGGCCAGGGAGAATCCAGAAGAAGCAAAGGGACCTGGTTGTCATCCTGACATCCTCTTTCTCTGCCACTGTGACGTTATGTAAGTCATAATTAAAAGAAGCTTACAGTTCCTTTGCATTCTGAATTGCACTGAGAGTTAATTTGGGGGCCTCATACATTCAGGATGAAGCCTAAGCTTATTTCTATGGCACACAGGCCTGAATGAGCCGCCTAGCCTGAACTTCCAAGTTCACTTCTTATCCTCTGTCATGTTCGTTTATTCTTCTTGGAATGATATTCATCCCACTTTTGGGGGGCTCTGTTTTATGCTTGCCTAAATTCTATGCATTTTAGTCCTAGCCTCACTACATAGGTATTTACTACATAGGTATTTAGTCCTAGCCTCACTACATAGGAAAGGATTTGAGTATTTTAATAATCTTTTTAAGTAATCGTGGCTATTCTTTGCTACTATGACAAAACAAGTGATAATTTCTTAAGAGTTAGTTACAATATAAAATCTGAAATAATATTGAACAGAGTAATGAGCTCTAGTCCATAAAACCCATTGGTCTGTCTTACTTCAAATGAATCTTTTACCCATTCATGATTTAGTGGCATCTCCCAATGGGCCACATACATTTTTAAAGAGTCAACTCAGGTGTCAAAAGGCCTTCTCTGAATTCCCAAGAATTGAAGTGATGTCTGATAAAATTTTTTGGAGTATCAAAGTATTTTATACGTGCTTTGTCCCATATGGTAGTCATTAGACATATGTGACTTTTGAGCACTTAAAATGTATCTCGCATGACCAAGGAACTGAATGTTTAATTTTAGTTAATTGAAATAGCCACACATGGCAAATGGCTAGCGTATTGGATAGTGCAGCCCTAGAGTGAGGTAGGTTCTCATTTTCATGCTTATAAAATACATTTTGCATTGCTCTAATTTTGCATTTCCTTTATCATGTTACTTTTGCGGTTTTCTTTGCCTGTTTTCCCCACCAGATGGCACCTTCATTTAACAAAAGATTAGGTTTGCAACAGGGTCCACTTCCATGCATGCCAGTTATTATTATTATTATTATTTTTAAGATGATCGGATATTAGTTTAATACCTAGTATGTACACATCCCAAAATGGCACCTATACTGATTTTTTCCTCCTTCTTTTGGAAGTTTCTCATTTGGAAGCAGTGTCTTATGGTTTTCTTCTCTATAACACATTCATATGATTGCCTCCCTTTCCTCATCCTAAATTAGAAAGACATCCTATTGGATAGATCAAAGTCTTTGCATCTGAGCCATTAGGTATGGACAATAAATTTTTAAAAAATTTATTTCAGATTAATATGATAGTACATACAATTAGGTGACATTGTTTATGAATGTCAGTTGAATGAGTTAAGAGTCTTGTCTTATGGGACACCATGGTCTGCTTTATGCACCAATGGAGCCTCAGCTGCCCAAGTGGGACTTCACCTTCACACCACCAACTAGATCTAAATCCCTGCTGCACTCACTTCTTTCCTAGAAAAGTTGGCTAAAATTCAGAAGTCATCTGTTTGAAGACATCAGAAGGCTACCCAAACTTCCAGGAATTAAAGCACACATTTCTGGGAATAACAGAACATTTGCCACTTGCTCCACTTCTACCTAGCTTTGCATTTTAGGTTCTACTTAGTTCATGACTTAAGGTAACCATCTATTCATTTCTGGTCTGATGTGCTGGTCTCCTTATCTTCTGTGTTGGTTCCCTACAATCATACCGATGCTGTCAATTTCCTATATATTTGACCGGGGTCTTGCCATCTCTCAATATTTTCCAATGTGCTACCTCTGAAGACTTGGTTTGGATTCACTGGTTCGTATGGTTCATAAAAACACATCTTGTTTTATGATCACTGTAATTATTCTCAATATAAATACCCATTCAAGGGATTCTCCTAAGACTTTAAAACTTGACCTTATAATTAGTGTGTGCTACTTGTGTACCCTGGGCATTTTACCTGTTAGATTTAAAATAAGTAATGCAGACTGGGTACAGTGGCTCATACCTGTAATCCCAGCACTTTGGGAGGCCAAGGCAGGTGAATTGCTTGAGCTCAGGAGTTCAAAACCAGCCTGAGCCAGAGTGAGACCCTGTTTCTAAAAATTAAACAGTTGTTGTGGTGGGCACCTATAGTCCCAGCTACTCGGGAGGCTGAGGAAAAATGATCTCTTGAGCCCAAGAATTTGAGGTTGCTGTGAATGATGAAGCCACGGCACTCCACCAAGGGTGACAAAGTGAGACTCTGTCTCCAAGAAAAAAAAAAGTAATGCAGTTAAGTGAGTGGCAATTAGCATGTAATTTTTTAAAAAAATATATTTAATAAGTATCCACACTGAAAGTTAAATGGCATTTTATATAGATTATCATATAATTTTCTTTTATTCCGCTCATGTGGTAAATTTCACTGATTGATTTTGTGTATAAATTAGCCTTTTACAGCCTGAGGAAGACCAAGACCCAGTCTTTACAAAAAGCAGAAAAATTAGCCCTGGTAAAATAGCCAGTCTTAGCTTTACAATTCACTCTGAAGGCTAATCTTGGAGTGAGACCCCCTCTGAGGAAGGCACACACATCTGGACTTCGGCCCCCATGGGCCTCCTCCGCTTCTCCCGCTCGGATGCTTCACGTGCATGTGACCTTATCCGTGCTCATTAAAGTTCAGCTCAAGTTTATCCTCTTCACCTCCTTATTTCCTCAGAAGGCTGCGGTCCCCTAGGAGTCCCCTGTATCTTCTGCAAAACAGAAGGAGAGACTATAGATGATGAACTCCATATTGAATCTCCTTTTTTCTGGAGAAAAAGAATTCAATTTCCACTTTACCTAAAAAAATAGAGAAAGAAACATTTCTGTTCTCAACCACTCCCACCTCTTGAGCTTCTCACATATTGCTTACATATTCCTAAATTTAAATCTGGTGGCATTTCACTTGTTTGAGTTGTCCCTGATAATACATGCAACTTTTATAAACAGATGTAATTAAAAGAGACAAGAATGTTTTTCATACAATATGTTTTTTTTTTTCTTCTTTTTTTGAGACAGAGCCTCAAGCTATCCGCCTGGGTAGAGTGCTGTGGCATCACAGCTCACAGCAACCTCCAACTCCTGGGCTCAAGCAAGTCTTCTGCCTCCACCTCCCAAGTAGCTGGGACTACAGGCGCCC
>CAUYRH010032980.1:0-38415 GCA_963574655.1 Perodicticus potto | reverse complement strand
TCACTGTGGAAGTTGGAATTTGATAATAATTTCTGTGTGAGATATGTTTTATGGTGGAGGATTATCCTGGTTATTATGGAGGATAGGTCTGAGAATATCCTGGAGTGCTGGTTTAGTTATAGCAAATTTCTTCAACATGTGGATGTCATTAAAGTATTTAATTTATCCATCATAAATGAAACTCAGTTTAGCTGGATACAGGATCCTGGGTTGAAAGTTATTTTGTTTTAGGAGATTAAAAGTCAGTGACCATTCTCTTCTCACTTGAAAGGTTTGATCAGAGAGATCTGCAGTTATGCGAATATTTTTCCCCTGGAAAGTTATGGATTTCTTGTGTCTGGTTGCTTTCAGAATTTTCTCCTTCATATTAACTTTAGTGAACTTAATTATGATGTGCCTTGGGGGTGTCTTATTCAGCTTGAGTCGTGCTGGGGTTCTGAAATGGTCTGCTATCTGAATTTCAGAATCTCTTGGCATGTCTGGGAAGTTATGTTTCATAATCTCCTAAAGAAGAGACTCTGTGCCTTGTGATGCCACTTCGTTGTTTTCAGGTTTTCCTATAAGGCAAATATTGGTTTTCTTCAAGTTATTCCAGAGGTGTCTCTGAGAATGATCTGGTTTTGCCTTCCATTTCTCTTCCTCTTTGTAGGTTTGGGAGCATTAGAAAGCTTTGTCTTCAATGTCAGAAATCCTTTCTTCTGCTTGCTCCATTCTGTTGCTGAGGGATTCTACTGTGTTTCTCAGATCTTTAAGGGCTGCAACTTCTTGTCTCAGTGTATCAAAATCTTTGGTCATTTGGTCTTTGAATTCCTTGACTTCTTGAGACAATTTTTGAAATCCTCCTAGAATTTATAATTCCAACTTTTCCTCTATTTTATTGATCTTGTTTGCAATCCAAATTCTGAGTTCAATTTCTGACATCTCAGCCATTCGTTTATGCATAGGATCATTGTTTGTGTCCACCAAATTTTTCCTTGAGGGGGGGTTGATCTGGTTGTTCATGTTTCCAGAGCTTTTCTGTTGATTCTGCCCCATGATTATTTTGCACCGTTTGGCTGGATGAGTAGATAAGGATAAGTTGGTTTGGGGGTTCTAGGAGTAGTGATTGACCAGTCCTTTGCCTGAAAGCTGGGACTGGTGTTTGTGCCTTTTCCCCTAGAGTTTTGCCAAGGACCCGTACAGGGCTACTGCCTGCGAAACTGGGGACCTTCTTGGTGTGGTGGGGTTAAGTGGCTCTGTCTTATTTTCAGCTGGTCTCTGTCTTACCCTAGAGAATCAGTTACTCTGTGTTGAAGTCTTTTTTTTGTATCCTTGGTGTAGTAGGTCGCCCCCACAGGGTTGATGTGTGTTCTTTGACTTTCCCTTTGGGCTCAGATCCAAACCATTGGCTTTCTTGCTAAATTTCTGTCCTTTAACTCTCCTTCTGGACTGGAGCCTCTGCAGAATGCTGGCTACAGACCGCCATGTTGACTCCTCCCCCTCCTGCTTTGCTTTCATTTCTAAGTCATATCTTGGCTATTTGAGGCTTTTTCTGATTCCGTATAAAATGAAGTATTATTTTTTCAAGATCTTTAAAATATGACAATGGAGCTTTATTAGGAATTGCATTAAAATTGTATATTGCTTTGGGTAGTATGGACATTTTAAAAATGTTGATTCTTCCCAGCCATGAGCATGGTATGTTTTTCCATTTGTTGACATGTTCAGTTATGTCTTTTGTTAGAGTTTCATAGTTCTCTTTATAAAGATCTTTCATGTCCTTTGTTAGGTAAACTCCCAAATATTTCATCTTCTTTGGCACTACTGTGAAAGGAATAGAGTCTTTGACTATTTTTTCAGCTTGGCTATTGTTGGTATACATAAAGGCTACAGATTTATGAGTGTTTATTTTATAGCCTGAGACACTGCTGTATTCCTTGATCACTTCTAAAAGTTTTATAGTAGAATCCCTAGGGTTTTCCAGATATACAATCATATCACACTTCATATGTGTTAAGGGTAACACTCAACATGAAGAGATTACGATTATTAACATTTATCCACCCAACCAGAATGCACCTCAATTTATAAGACTCTAATAGACATGAGCAAGTTGATTTCCTCCAGCACCATAATAGTTGGAGATTTTAACACTCCTTGGCAATATTGGATAGATCCTCCAATAAGAAGATAAGCAAAGAAACTTTAGACTTAAACTTAATCATTCAACATTTGGAATTAACAGACATCTACAGAACATTCTATCCTAACAGAATTGAATACACATTCTTCTCATCAGCCCATGGAACATCCTCCAAAATTGATCACATTTTAGGTCACAAGTCTAACTTCAACGAATTTAAAGAATAGGAATTATTTCTTCTGAGACCATCATGGAATAAAAGTTGAACTCACTAACAACAGTACATACTCACAAAAAAGCATGGAAACTAAATAACTGTATGCTGAATGATAGCTGTGTCATAGAAGAGATTAAGAAGGAAATTACCAAATTTTTGAAACAAAATGATAATGAAGACACATTACCAGAACCTCTGGGATAATGCAAAGGCAATCCTAAGAGGAAAATTTATAGCACTGCAAGCCTTCCTCAAGAGAATGGAAAGAGAGGAAGTTAACAACTTTGGGACATCTCAAGCAACTGGAAAAGGAAGAACATTCCAATCCCAAACCTAGCAGAAGAAAAGAAATAACCAAAATTAGAGCAGAATTAAATGAAATTGAAAACAAGGATTATACAGCAGATCAATAAATCAGAAAGTTGAACTTTTCAATAAAATAGATAAACCTTTGGCTAACCTAACCAGGAAAAAAAAACAGTAAAATCTCTAATTTCATCAATCAGAAATGGTAAAGATGAAATAACAATAGACCTCTCAGAAATTCAAAAAATCCTTAATGAATATTACCAGAAACTCTATTCTCAGAAATACGAAAATTTGAAGGAAATAGACCAATTCTTGTAAGCATGCCACCTTCCTAGACTTAACCAGAATGAATGGAAATGTTGAGCAGGCCTATATTGAGTTCTGAAATAGCATCATCTATCCAAAATCTCTCCAGAAAGAAAAGCCCAGGACCGGATGGCTTCAAATCAGAATTCTACCAAAACCTTTAAAGAGGAAATAGTACCTATATTACTCAACCTTTTTCAAAACATAGAAAAAAGAGGAATACTACCCAACTCATTCTATGAAGCAAACATCACCTTGATCCCCAAATCAGGAAAATACCCAACAAGAAAAGAAAACTATAGACTGATATCACTAATGAATATCAATGTAAAAATTTTCAACAAGATCCTAGCAAACAGAATCCAGCAACACATCAAACAAATTATGCACCATGACCAAGCGGTTTTATCCCAGGGCCTCAAGGCAGATTCAACATATGTAAATCTATAAATATAATTCATCACATAAACAAATTAAAATACAAAGACCACATGATTCTCTCAATTGATGCAGAAAAAGCTTTTGATAATATCCAGCATCCATTTATGATCAGAACACTTGAGAAAATTGGTATAAAAGGGACATTTCTTAAACTGATAGAGGCCATCTACAGCAAACCCACAGCCAGTATCGTATTGAATGGAGTTAAATTGAAATCATTTCCACTCACATCAGGAACCACGTAAGGTTGCCCATTGTCTCTACTGCTTTTTAACATTGCAATGGAAGTCTTAGCCATCATAATTAGGCAGGAAAAGGTGATCAAGGGTATCCATATAGGGTCAGAAGAGATCAAACTTTCACACTTCACAGATGATGATTGTATTTCTGGAAAACACCAGGGATTGTACTACAAAACTCTTAGAAGTGATCAAGGAATACAGCAGCAGCTCAGGTTACAAAATCAGCACTCATAAATCTGTAGCCTTTATATATACCAACAATAGTCAAGCTGAGAAAACAGTTATGGACTCTATTCCATTCAAAGTAGAGCCTAAGAAGATGAAATATTTGGGAGTTTACCTAGCAAAGGATGTGAAAAATCTCTATAAAGAGAACTATGAAACTCTAAGAAAAGAAATAGCTGAACATGTCAACAAATGAAAAAACATACCATGCTCATGGCTGGGAAGAATCAACATTGTTAAAATGTCCACACTACCCAAAGCAATATATAATTTTAATGCAATCTCTATTAAAGCACCACTGACATACTTTAAATATCTCAAAAAAATAATACTTCGTTTTATATGGAATCAGAAAAATACCTCAAATAGCCAAGACATTACTCAGAAATAAAAACAAATAAGGAGGAATCACGCTACCAGACCTGAGACTATACTCTAAATTGATAGTGATCAAAACCACATGGTATGGCATAAAAACAGAGATGTAGATGTATGGAACAGAATAGAGAACCAAGAGATGAACCCAGCTACTTACCATCATTTGATCTTTGATAATCCAATTAAAAACATTCAGTGGGGAAAAGATTCCCTATTTAATAAATGGTGATGGGTGAACTGGCTGGTGACCTGTAGAAGCCTGAAACTGGACTCGCACTTTTCACCATTAACTAAGATAGACTTTCACTGTATTAAAGATTTAAACTTAAGACATGAAACTATAAAAATACTAGAAGAAAGTGCAGGGAAAACACTTGAGAAAATTGGCCTGGGAGAATATTTTATGAGGAGGACCCCCTGGGCAACTGAAGCAATAACAAAAATACACTACTGGGACCTGATCAAACTAAAAAGCTTCTGCACAGCCAAGAACACAGTAAGTAAAGCAAGGAGACAGCCCTCAGAATGGGAGAAGATATTTGCAGGTTATTTTTCTGACAAAGGTTTCATAACCAGAATCCACAGAGAACTCAAACGTATTAGCAAGAAAAGAACAAGTGATCCCATCTCAGGATGGGCAAGGGACCTGAAGAGAAACTTCTCTGAAGAAGACAGGTACATGGCCAACAGACACATGAAAAAATGCTCATCATCCTTAATCATCAGAGAAATGCAAATCAAAACTACTTTGAGATATCACCTAACTCCAGCAAGATTAGCCCACATCACAAAATCCCAAAGCCAGAGATGTTGGTGTGGATGTGGAGAAAAGCAGATAGCCCTCAGAAAGGGAGAAAATATTTGCAGATTATGTCACCAACAAAGGTGTAATCACCAGAATCCACAGAGAACTCAAACGTATTAGCAAGAAAAGAATAAGTGATCCCATCTCAGGGTGGGCAAGGGACTTGAAGAGAAACTTCTCTGGGGAAGACAGGCGCACAACCTACAGATATATGAAAAAATGCTCATCATCCTTAATCATCAGAGAAATGCAAATGAAAATTACTCTGAGATATCACCTAACTCCAGTAAGATTAGCCCACATCACAAAATCCCAAAGCCAGAGATGTTGACGTGGATGTGGAGAAAGGGGAACACTTCTACATTGCTGGTGGGAATGCAAACTAATATGTTCCTTTTGGAAAGATGTTTGGAGAACACTTAGGGATCTAAAAATTGACCTGCCATTTGATCCTTCAATTCCTCTGCTAGGTATATATCCAGAAGAACAAAAATCACATTATAACGAAGATATTTGCACCAGAATGTTTATTTCAGCCCAATTCATAATTGCTGAATCATGGAAGAAGCCCAAGTTCCCATTGACCCATGAATGGATTAATAAATTGTGTTATATGTACACCATGGAATATTATGCACCTTTAAAGAAAGACGGAGACTTTACATCTTTCATGTTTACATGGATGGAGCTGGAATATATTCTTCTTAGCACACTATCTCAAGAATGGAAGAAAAAATATCCAAAGTATTCAGCCATACTATGAAACCAATTTATAGCTTTCATATGAATTATAGCCCAAGAGGAAGGGGAAATTGCAGAGGGAGAGGTAGGGCAGGAGGGGAGGATGTGCAGGAGGGAGGATAATCAGTGGGACCACACCTACGGTGCTTCTTACAAGGGTACATGTAAATTTACTAAGTGTAGAATTTAAATGTCTTAACACAATAACTAAGAAAATGCTGTGAAGGCTATGTTAACCAGTTTGATGAAAATATTTCAAATTTTATATAAAACCAGCACATAGTACCCCATGATTGCATTAATGTACACAGGTATAATTTAATAAAAAAAAATAACAGAGATAAGATTTTAAAAAAAATTAAATAGCTGAAAAAGTAGAATTGGAATGTTCTACTAACACAAGGAAATGATAAATGCCTGAGGTGATGGATACTTCAATTACTCTGATTTGATTAATTCACACTGTATGCCTGTATCAAAACATCACCTGTATCCTATAAGATATACAATATTAATTAAAAATTGTAAAGTAAATAAATAAAGGGATGTGTAAAGGTATAAGAAGTAGGTACAAACTACATGAAAGTACCTGGCACAAAGTTTGCATCTGTGTCAACAAAGTCCTGGTCCAGTGAGTGGAAGATTTACCTAGTATGAAAGGGCGTGTGAAGCTGTAGGCTACTTTGTTGCAAAGCTTGGCTTTCAGGCCAGAAGAGGACAACAGCAGAATTTAAAATGTTACCTTGAAAGCTAAATAGACTGAAGTAAGTTTACATTCAGTGCACAAGAGCCAGGAGACATTCATATATCTTTGTTTGTCTAAGGGAATATAAGAATTCTGTATATTATCAAGGATTTTGCAACCTAGTAAAAGAATGAAGACATAGTACAATTTGGAGGCTGTATGAAAACAGTGTGCTCTGAAGTACAGAGGAGGGAGAGAAAAAATTCCAACTAAAAAAGGGAGAGCACAAAATCTCCATGAAGGAGGTGACATTTGAGATAAGAAATTGTAATGAAAATTTTATTTGATATATTTAAAAAAACATAGGGTTTAGAATTAGCTAGATTACCAGGAAAGTCTGCCCCATATGCTGTATTATATACTATACACACTGATTTGTTACTTTTTTCCAACAATAAATTGCAAACATTTCACCATGTCATTGATTATTCTTCCACATCACTATGTTAAATAATTGAATAGTAATTCATTATATTTATTGTACTGCCTGGACTTAATTTATGTATCTAATATCCTTTTATTATATAATCAAGTCATTTCAATTTTCTTTATAGAATTAATAGCATTATAAAGAATATCATTGTTGCTATATTTTTTTGCACATCCACATTTTGCAGACACCAAAGGCAACTTTGAATAATATTGTTGAATTGTTCTAATATTGTGCCATTTGTACTCCCACTAGCTGTGTACATAAGGCAAGAATCCTTTCCTGCTTAGAAATGGGTCCCATGTTTGTACAGTTGCATGGCACTTTCCTGAACACTATCATTAAACAGGGGATATCATTTTATCACTTCCTGCTCAGTATATAAACTTCATCATAATTCCCAGGAGTGTTGAAGATAAAACACAATGATATATTGATACCCCCACATAGTAAGTACTTCCTGAATGTTTCCCACCCCTCTTATTTTATTGAACCCAATTGTATTTCTTACCTTCCTGTCTCTTACGAATGAGTATTTCCACTTTTAGTAAGCACTTTCTTAAAAGAAATGATTTGTTATACCAAGGCTTGAGTTGCTTTGATTTCCAGATTTCACAAAGAGCAGAAGTGTGAATCAGCCATACCTGACTGATTAATGCTTCTGCTCTTTCTATAAAACTTCACTCATCTCCCCTTAACCTTTTGACTATGGTAAGCCCTCTTGCTTTCATGTGCTATGCTCTGGAGGTCCCACTCTCTCTGTAACCAACACAGTTTCCCTTCTTCTCTGTCCTAGCCATTCACCTGCATCCCTACTTCCATATTGGCCATTAGAGAAGCACAAGTCCACCCGCTCCCTTTGTCATGCTTACAATCTCTAGTCAGGGGCCAGCTGACTCACTGCCCTGCTAAGTCAATGAATCATAAGCCACTGGTGGTGACTCATCCATTTTCCTTTTCTTAATATAATGAGGGGGCCTCTTCCAAGAGTCACAGTGGCATTCATTTTCAGGAAGAAAATTCATTGAGATCAGCTGATGAACACATTTTTATTTATTAGAGAGAAAGGTCACATTAAGCTGAAAAATAGAAAATCATAAACTGTTTTATAGGTGATGTTGGAGGAAACAAAATGGACCAACGTGTCTCTTTTGAGTAAAGCTGAATTATTCTCTGCTCCCAAGTGAGATGTAATAACTGCAGCAGTGAGTGAATTATTGAACTGAAAATGTGGCTGGATGGTGTGAAAATTACAAAAAGCTATTTAATATGATTCTAATCTCTGACACATAAGAAGAATGACATATAAAAGAGTATCTAATAGTTTCTTATTGTTATAAAGTAGTCAGTATCTTAGACTTGAATTGCTTATAAACAAACTCTTCTTTTTTGAATTTCCAACTGGGATAAACTATCACAAAACATTCTTAGAAATAGTGGTATAACACAAAAAATATTTGATCTTTGCCCTTGGTTCCTGTCACAAGAGTGCCTAAAACTCCTGGAATTTCCTCTGAGATAGGAGTGCCTTTTGTTATTCATAAGGAATCCCTTTTCACCACACCAGCTTCTAGGTAGAGTCCCTAGAAGCCTCAGGAATGGGCTGGCTAACACCAGAAAGATCAAGTGATTGAGTTGAAACTTTTAGCCCCACCTACCACCCTCAGGGAAGGGGAAAGGAGGCTTGGAGATTAACCTTTATAAAACCTCAGGAACAACAAGATTTATTGAGGTTCCAGGTTGCTGAACATGTGGAGGTGCTGAGAGGTTGGTAGTCTCATAGAGGTCAGGGAAGCTCCCTAATGCCTGGCCCTGTGCATCTCTTCCATCTGGCTATTCTGAGTCGTATCCTTTATAATAAACAAGGAAACTTAAGTGAAGTGTTTCCCAGAGTTCTGTGAGCCATTTTAGCAGATCATGGAAACCAAGGTAAGAGTCGTGAGACTTCTTGACGGCTGGTCTTCCAGAAGTACAGAAGACTTGGCATCTGAAGTAGAGGCAGTCATGTGGGATTGAGATTGTAACTTGAGGGCTCTGACACTAACTCCAGGTAGATAGTGTGAGAATTGAATTAAATTGAAGGACACCCAGTTGGTGTTTGGAACACTGGAAAATTGCTTGATGTAGAAAACCCACACACATCTGGTATCAGAAGCACTGTATAAGAACAAAAAGAAAAAGAGTGTGTTTCCCAGAGAAGTTTAATATGAGAACACAGCATTGTATGAAACTAGGAAGATGAAATTTGCATCTGCTTTTAAAACTCACAATTCGATCCCAAATTCATTAGTACATTTAACCATTGAATGTTTCTTCAATGCTTATCAGGTAGCAGGTACACTAGGGATAAAACAAGATGGAGAGAACACATCTTGGACCTTCTGGAGGACCTTCTTGGAACTTCACAATGAAATGGTTTTCAATTTCAGGGTCACATTATAGAGGCCTTGGCATGACCCACATCTTTCAAACATATTTTCATATTATTTTATTCAATTTTTACAGCAACAGTAAGGGAGGTGGTGTCATCCTGTTGTATAGGTGAGAAAACAAAGATACCATGACATAAGGTTGTTTGTTTAACATGGTACAGCTAGCAAATGTTAGGGCTGAGATTTGAATCCATGTTATGTTACCATAAACCCAAACCATTTCCAGCATGCCATCCTCTATATTGTCCCAAGAAAATGCTCTAAAATCTGATTTGACACAAGTTTAAGCAGAAGCTACTCCTCCCCTCTGAAGAATTGACTACCTTAGAAATGAAACAAAATCAGAAGTAAGATTTTAGGAGCATGGCCAGGTGTAGTCTCTCACATCCATAATACTAGGACTCTGAGTGGCTCAGGTGGGAGAATCACTTGAGCTTAGGAGTTCAAGACCAGCCTGAGCAAAATCAAGACACTGCCTCTACTAAAAATAGAAAACGATAGCCAGGAGTTGAGGTGGTCACCTGTAGTCCCAACTACTCAGCAGCCTGAGGCAGGACGATTGCTTTAACACAGGAGTTTGAGGTTGCTGTGAGCTAGGCTGATGCCATGGCACTCTAGCCTGAGCAACAGAATGAGACTCTGTCTCAAAAACAAACAAACAAACAAAAAGGAAACCCTGACAAACCCCTGAGTAAGAGTGAATTCTTCCTGCCAGACAGCCTTTAAACTGGATCATCTTTTTTCTGCCTTCAGACCGAAACTTCAGTTCTTCCTCAACCCTAACAGTCTACTGGAACTATCCCCTGGGTTTTCCTGGTTCTCTAACCCTCAGTTTCAGTCTGAAATTACACATGGGATCTTGTGGGTCTCACATTGGGAATCTTTAGACTTGTCAACCTCTACAATCAAGAGTGTCAATTCCTTTATAACAAATGTTTATACACACACACACACACACACACACACACAAAGACATCTTATGATGTCTGTTTCTCTGAGAACCCTGACTAATACAGTCAGAAAGACTGTAAGGGACTGTCTCCAAGGTATTCCTAATCTTTATGTTCTGGCAAGGAAAGGCCAGCAAAGGGTCTCGCTATCGCACACTTTGCTTTGCTGTGTTCTCCCATTGCCTGCCTCCTCTTCTCTATCATGAAAGTAAGGAGCTCACATACTAGCCTGCCAAGGGGCTGCTGACCAGAGACTCTGGGATAACTATTTCAGGTGGTGAGGGCACTGGAGGGCAGCCTTTTTCTTCCCATCACTCCTAGAGGGACATTATTCAATGGGCAGGTGTTTCTAGCAAATGTGCAGAGGGAAGCATTAGTCCAGACAGCAAGATTGGTCCTTACAATATGTCAATGCTGGACCATGTTGCCACCTCCTATATGTCTGGGATCTGTCTGAGTCACAAGCACAGAAGGGAAGATTCAGCATCTGGCTTCCCAGGTGGTGTCTTGGCAAGAGCTGGCAACAGCCACCTGCCCTTCCAGCGCCAAATGTGGGACACACAAAGCATGTCTGAAGGGCAAAGACAAGAGCTCTGGAATTGCATTCATCTTCCTTTCTCTAGTGTAAAAGAAAAGAGCCTACAGATCTCTCCAGGACCTGACTTTGAGTCAATTCCAACTGTTCCTGATTTGCACACATTGACCAAGAATGGACAGGTACTCTGCTGAGCTCCTGCAGAATTCCTGAGTTGATTTTTCCCCACACCAAGGCCTGAAGAGCTGACAGTGAGCACATTAGCAAGCCACATTAGAGAGAGCTTGAAAGAGGCAGAGCAATTAAATTCAAGTGGGGGAGGGAAAGGAGGAGGAAGAAAAGGAGAGAGGGGAGGAGGGATGGGGATTGAGAAACTCTCTTCCTGCCCCCACTCTTGCCCTCATATATTTACTTTCAACCTTTATATATCTTTACATAAAGTAAAAACATACGATCGTTTTTCTTTCTGTCAAGTTTATCTAACTGTCTTATTTAGATTACTTAGACCCTTTGCATTTGATATAGAAAGAGTTTATAAATACTTCAAAATTTTTTGAACTTAATGTCTCATATTCTTTTTATTCTTCTTTCTTGTCTTTTTTTGGTAAAAATTTTTATTCTACTTCCCCTTCATTCCCTTGAGTAATAAATTTTTATGTATTATTTTTAATGGACATGATAGGTATTTCACCATGTATTCATGACTTATTTCATTCTAAAATAATTACTTTTCCTCTCTCCCTGACAACGCTAGGCAATTAGAGCAGTTTAACTCCATTTACCTCATCTTATCTTTTGTATTATTGTTGTCATGCAGTTTTAATTCTACAGATATTTTCATATTCAGGTAAATTATTTGTTTTTGCACAGCCAGTACTCTTGCATGCTTATGTATTTTAATTTCCCATTTCTGATCATTTTTATCTCTTCTTACATTTCCATGTATCCTTTTGGGATAACTTTCTTTCTGCCACAAAACTTCCCTTTAGTATACCTTTTGCCTTAGGCTTGTGAGTAACAAATTTTCTACTCTTGTCAAAATATGTTTTTACTTCAGCCTTGTTTTTAAAGAATATTATCACTGGGTATATAATTCTAGATTAGCAGTTTTTCTCTGCCAGAAGTTTAAAGGGAACCTCACATTATGTTTACTTTAAAAGGCATTCCTGAGTTGATTTCATCAGTTCTGTTGAAAAATTAGCTATCAGCCTGAATGTTGTCCTTTTGAATATAAAGTGTCTTTCTTTTCAGGTAATTTTATGGTTTTCTCTTTGTACTTGATTTTCAGCAGCCCTACTATGTGCGAAGGACTGAATTGTGCCCCCCTCCAAATGTGTATGTTGAAACTCTAAGCCCCAATATGATCATATTTGAAAATGGGGCCTCTGGGAGGTAATTAGGTTTAAATGAAGTCATGAGAGTGGGGCCTTCATGATAGGATTAGTTCCCTAATAATAAGAGATCAGAGAGCTTGCTCTTTCCACCTTCACCTCCTATACTCCCAAGTCCCTGCTCCCTTTCCTTCCCTCTGTATCATGTGAGGAACAGCAGGAAGATGGCCATCTGCAATCCAGGAGACATGCCTGCACTAGGAACTAAATCAACCAGCACTTCGATCTTGGACCTCCCAGGCTCCAAAACTATAAGAAATAAATTTCTATTGTTAAACCATTAGCTACAGTATTTTGTTATTGAAAGCAGACTAATACATTATAATATGCCTAGGTGTGGTTTTCATTCCATTTGTTCTATTTGTGGTTATGGAACTTCTTGGATCTATGAATGATAGAGTCTTTCATCAGTCTGAACAAATTCTCTGCCATATATCTTCAAATGTTGCTTCTATCATAATCTCTTTTTTCTTTCTTAGGCTCTAGTTACCCATATATTGAAAACCTTCACTGTGTCCCATATGTACCTCATTTTCTTTCCTGTGTTTTATATCTTTTTCCTCTTTGCTTCAGTCTGAATCTTTTTTACTGTTTTGTTGTTCCAGTCATTAACTCTTTCTTCTTCTACATCTACTCTGATTAAAGTAATAATGATTTATATTGTTCTTAATGATGTTGTAGTTTAGGTAGCTAGTTTTCCTCTCTTAGGCCAGCTTTTCTAGGACTAATGGTCTATTACAGACTCACATATGTAAGGTCTTAGACCTAGCTTAAATGGTTGAGATGGCTGGAGTGTATCTACCTTTGTGTTCTCTCATCCCCAAGAAGGATGACTCCAAATTTTTCCTGTAACAGTCTCAGAGTTCACAGTAGCAGGCTAGGGCAATACCAGTCTTCAAGTGCTTCCAGGCCTTGTTTATATTACATTTGCTAAGGTGTCATTGGCCAGAACATAAGAAACAGCCAAGACCAAATTCAAGGAGTAGAAAAATAGACTCCACTTTTTGCTGAAAGATGGTGCAAAGAATGTGCATCAGATTTTGGCAATTTATCAACAAGATGGAGGACAAATTGGTGAAAAACTGTCAGAGACATATGCCTATTTTCTCTAAAGGAAGATTCTTGGAAGCTGCCATAGGACATTTTGCATTTTATTAATCAGAACTTAATCACATTAGCTGCAACATAGACTGGGAAAAATAGAAACCAAATGCTGTTAAAAGATACAACACTTAGAGAAGCATAAAGTTTGGAGCACAGCTAATAATCTCATCCACATCCATGTCCTTGCCATCTCTTCCTTGTTCCTCATCTCTAGCCAATGTTGGGGAAATGTAATAAAGAGACATGAAAAGAAGTTCAACCCATCCTATATCCCCTATTAAGTCAGAAGATAAATGGATGTTGGAGAAAAACATGGTCTAAAATGAGTCTGGGGATTTATGAACAAATTTAATCTGTCTGTCATATCTTTTTAGTATTCTAAATTATAAGTGGGTTGAATTTGTGGGGTTGTACTCTCTAATGCTTCCTTATATTGTGTATAATAAGACATGGGAGATATTTGGTGTGACTGTTATTATTCTTAGTCAAATTTAAAAAGATTTTCTGAGGAATCTAAATTAGACACTTGTAAGCTTGATGCTGCCACAAATATGAAAGCAAATAACCTTACCCTGTGTACTACAAACCATGACAAGAACCATTTCTTTAAATTGGCTGCAGATTTCTAGCTTGTGCTTGCTTCATTAGCAAAAGCAGCCTGAGCTCATGAAAACCTAACTCTGATCTATTCTGGTTTGTTATCAGCCTGTGACTCAGGCAAGAGGCTGCATTTCTGCTCCCAATTAAGGCTTGATTAGCTCCCAGGCAAGAAACCTAGGGTGAAAAGCTGGCAATAGAGAAGCAAGAAGATTGAACCTTAGAGACTGGAACTGAAAACATAGCAAACCCAAGACATCCTTTGTGTGAGTTTGTTCTGTGCCTATGACTCTGTCTTATAACAGCAATAGAAAAAAAAAAGCAGATATAAATTTTCCAGATTTCCAGGGCATCTTTGCACACCTCCTCACTCCTCTCTAGCTCATAACCCCTTGGTAAATGTTTCTGTTGTGACCTAGAGGTGGTACGTGTTCAGCAATGTTGTTACATAGGGGAAAGAACTTGGATTTGAGCATCATATCTTTTAGATTTAAATCCGGGCCCTTTTACTCACTAGCTGAGCTATCTTGAAGCCATTATAAACCCTCACTGAGCCTGTTCCCTCATCTATAGAAAAGCCACAGTGACTCCATTTGGCAGCATTGGCCCCAGTCTGGCATAGCACCAGTTGATATGAGCTGAGTCTCCACTTGAACTCTCCAACCTGCTTCACTCATCTTCACCCGCTACCCAGACACTTCCAGAATTTGAGTTTTCCAGCCCCAACTTGGTCCAAGAACCAAGCCATTACCTTTCTGTGAAGAAACTGAAATAAGTGAAGGAACTGACTGCAGCCATCTTTCCATCCCAGGTCCATCAAGTTCCATCTTAAATATCTCCATCACCTGTGTCCTCTGTATGTTTACCAGTGCAGAAACTGTTGGTGGAAAGAGAGTCAGTAATAAAAGTGTTCCTGAAGTATTATTCTACGGTCACTAGGCCAGAAAAAACACCATCACCTTACGTTGGTTAAAAATGTAAATTCTGGCCAGGCATGGTGGCTCATGCTTATAATCCTAGCACTCTGGGAGGCCAAGGCAGGTGGATTGAGCTCAGGAGTTTGAGACCAGCCTGAGCAAGAGCAAGTGAGCTACAATGCCATGATGCTCTACACAGGGTGACAGAGTGAGATTCTGTCTCAAAAAAAAAAAAACGTAAATTCTTAGGCCTCTTCTAAATACTAGAAGAACCCAGCAATCTGGCTGGTTTCAGCTAACCCTCTGGATTATTCTAAGGTGTGTTGAAGTTTGAGAACCAATGGTGTAAGCAAGGACCAGAGAAAACACAATCCAAATTAATAGCCTCCAGCTTAGGAAATGGGATCGTGAGGGTCCTCTGGACAATCCTTCTAAAATAAAGGATTTAGATTAGCTTTCCCAAAATCTGTTCCTCTTCAGGTCAGTAAGTGTTACTGAAAATCAGTTATGTGGTCAAGTGAATGTGGAAAACCATAGCTTACATGGGTTACCTCCTGTAGGAGTCATCAAAACTTTTCACAAACTAATATCCATCATAAATTCCCAAGAAAATGGATACAAGATATAGAATTTTCCAAACAGACTTAAACATGCAGTATTTTGAGGGACCACTTTTATAGATCACACTTTCTGAAAGGCATGTATTATATTCTCATGTCTTCTCTTGCATGCTTATTTAGATTGTATTTGTAAATCCAGTCTCTCTATCTGGAGTGATTATACCCCCATACCATTGAGCTGACAGCACATTTTACATTAGGTGTTCAGTAGGAGTTTGCTACTGCCGCTGATGCTTTCCATATGAATAACATTTCAAAAGTTACCATGTAATCTTCATAACATCTCTCTTTGATTACTGTATGTTGATCTTTGTTATGCTTTACGATCCACATAGGGCAGTACATTCCCTCAAAGGTTAAAAAGTGATATTGCAGGATGAGTTGGTCCAGAACCCAGGTGCCAAGATTCCCAGCCTGGGTTGATCTGAGTCTTTACTGGCTCTGGGGGGATGAAAAGGCCTCGGAATTTTTCCATATATTGGTGTGTCCCATAGTCAACAAAGGAGACATGAGGGTGTAGGAGATAGCAGGGGCCTGAGAAGCAGCAGAAGCAGCAGTGAGGGCCCGGCTGGATTTTGTGGCCTTTACCCTCTCTTATGGTTGTTTCTGCCCTTCATTGTGCAATCCTGGCAATATTTGAATTTCAGTAAGTATGCCACAGTAACTCTGCCTTGTCCAGAAGCCTAGGAGGTGCCTTTCTTTAATAAATACAGTGAAGGAGGTTCCTTTCTTTAATAAATACAATGAGAAAAACTGGTCAGCCTTGCAATGAAAAAGTGGGGAGAAGGCATAGTCATGGAATGACTGTATGAAACATTCTTGATTTCCCAGTTGGTCTGTAGAATTGTTTAGCCTTCCAAACCACAAACACTGGTCACCAAGTCATAAACCACTCTCAGAGCACTGTCACATCTCACCATCTGCAGAGAGGGGTACACTGGGCACAAGGGGTGAGGCCTAGTCAGGGCACTGCACTGCCCAGCCATGATGTCCATCTGCCCTGGTTTCAATAAGGAAATATGGCAATAATGTTCTAAATATTATTTGAATTCCTTAGGTGGATCTATTTTTAGTATAATGACAAACTATATATTTTGTGAATTACCACCATTCACTTCACAACACTTAAATCTTAAAGAAAATTTACTTTTTCCATTGTTGTACTTATAGGAAATAGGGAAAATCTCAAAAGAGTCCTCTCTCATTAGAAGGAAAAAAAAAAAAGCATAACAAATCATCAGAACTAGATCTGGGAGCAATGAATAGTGAATAAATTGAAGGAACAAGGTTGTTCTGAAAGCAAATGCTGAGAGCAGCACTGTGCTTTCCAATTGTGATATTAGACTTTGGGCCACAGCAAGGAAGGGGAGAAGAACAAAAACATGTGCATCTAAGCCAATAGCAATCCTCTGACTCCCAGCAAAAGCAGCTGCACACACTTTCCATAGGTATAAATAGCTGTGAAATAAAGTCTCCTTATGCCCCACTCATGTTTCCTCCTGTGATTTTTGCATCTGTCCTCACAACTTACTTTTTAGGTAAATTTTACAATGTAGTGTCAAACTCCACCATGATTTTACAGATTGTTTTGAGAAATATCAACATCTTTACAACACTGAATCTTCCTGTGTATGCACAAGATGTGCCAGGAGACGCTATCTTCAGGTCCAACAATTTCTGATTCTTTATGTAGGTCATCACTGTGCATGTGAAAGATGACTTTGGTAAGGTTGAGGAGGCTGACCTGTGGGAGAGATATTTTAATATGTTATTGAAACTATTATAAAAGGCATTCCATTTGAATATCATTTTTTGTAATCATCCTATGGGCCAGGTACTGCTGTTGTGGAGGGTACAAACATGAGTGCAAACCTATTAAGATAGCTACTATTGAAAAAACAGAAAATGACAAGAGTTGGCAAGGATGTGGAGAAACTGGGACACTTGTATACTACACAGACACTGTGGAAAACAGAATGGTGATCCTCCAAAATACTAAAAATGTAATTACCATATGACCCAGCCATTCTACTTTTGGGTACATGCTGAAAAGAAATGAAATCAGGGTCTGTAAGAGATATTTGTACACTCATGTTCATAGCGGCATTAATTACAATAGCCAAAATGTAGAGGCAACCGAATGGTCCATTGATAGATGAATGGATAAACAAAATGTAGTATATACTGATACAATGGAATATTTCTTAGCCTTTAAAAGAAGGACATTTTGACACGTGCTGCAATATGGATGCACCTTAGAGACATTATGCTAAGTGAAATACGAAGGCTGTCCAGAAAGTGTCCAGCCAAGTAATATAAAAATTGGGGATATGCATGGCTGGATACTTTTCAGACAGCCCTTGTAAGCCAGTCACACAAAGACAATACTATGTGATTCCACTTATAGGAGGTATGTTGAATAGTCAAATTCACAGAGAAAGAAAGTAAGATGGTGGTTTGCCAGAGGCTGGTGGAAGAAGAATGGGAGCTATTATTGAATGGGTACAGAGCTTCAGTTTTTCAAGATGGAAGAATTCCTAAGATTGGTTGTATGTGAATACATTGCCAAACTATACACTTAAAAATTGCTAAGATGGCAAATTTTATGGTATGCGTATTTAATCACAATTAAAAATAAAAATGGGCTGAGCACCATGGCTCATACCTATAATCCTAACACTGTAGGAGGCCAATGCTGGAAGAGCCCTTGAGTTCAGGAGGTTAAGACCAGCCTGAGCAAAGAAAGACCTCATGTCTGCTAAAAATAGAAAAATTACCTGGGCATGCTGATGGGAGTTCATAGTTCCAGATACTCAGTAGGCTGAGTCAGGAAGATTGTTTGAACACAGGAGTTGGAGGTTGCTGTGAGCTGGCTAAGGCCATGACACTCTAGCCCAGGCAACAGACTAAGACTCTGTTTCTAAATAAATAAATACAGATAAGTAATAAAAATAAAGTTGAATAATAACAGATGGGCGAGAAAATGTCTGTGTGATTGGGGAACTCAGTGGAGAATTAACAATGGCAGGAGGCACAGGACACAGGCCAGCAAGCCAGTTTGAGATGTCTACAGAGAACAGCTGTATACCATAGGCCTTCCCTATGAGGAAGAGAAACAGGAGCTGGGCATTGTGGCAGGTGCCTGTAGTCCCAGCTACTTGGGAGGCTGAGGCAAGAGAATCACTTGGGCCCAAGAGTTTGATGTTGCTGTGAGCAATGAGTGAGACTCCGTCTCAAAAAAAAAAAAAAAAAATTATACACCATGAGCAAGTTGGTTTTATCTCAGGGTCACAAGGTTGGTTCAACATATGTAAACCTATGAATATAATACACCCAGACAAATAAAATCAAAAACAAAGACCATATGATTCTCTCAATTGAGGCAGAAAAGGCTTTTGATAATATCCAGCATCCTTTCATGGTCAGAAGACCTAGGAAAATAGCCTTACAAGGGACATTTCTTATACTGATAGAGGCCATCTACAGCTAATCCACAGCCAATATCATATTTAATGGAGTAAAATTGAAAACATTTACACTAATATCTGCAACTAGACAAGGATACCGATGGTCACCACTGCTACTCCACATAGTACTAGAAAGACTAGCCATTGCAATAAGGCAAGAGAAGGAGGTCAAGGATATTCAGATAGGGACAAAAGAGATCAAACTCTTGCTTTTCATGGAAGACAGAGAACTGGCTAAGGCCAGTTACATTCTTATACCTGGAAAATCCCAAGGACTCAACTACAAAGCTCATACAAGTGATCAAGGAATAGAGCAGTGTCTTGGGATAAAAATTTCAATACATACAAATCAGTAACTTTTATATTTACCAACAATAGTGAAGCCAAAAATATAATAAAAGACTCTATTCCTTTTACAGTAGTGTCAAAAAAGATGAAATACCTGGGAATTTATCTAACAAAGGACATGAAAGTTCTCTATAAAGAGAACTATGAAAACCTTGAGAGAAGAAACAGCAGAAGATGTTAACAAATGGAAAAACATATCATGGTCATGATTGGGAAGAATCAACATTGTTAAAATGTCCATACTACCCAAAGCAATAGACAGATTTAATGCAATTCCCATCAAAGCACTAATACTGTCATACTTCAACTTGAAAAAATAGTACTTCATTTTTAATGGAATCAGAAAAAACCCAAATAGCCAACATATTACTTAGAAATAAAAACAAATCTGGAGGAATCAAGCTACCAGACTTCAGGTTATACTACAAATCTATAGTGATCAAAACAGTTACTTTGTTATTTGGTGTGTTCATGGGCTTCCTGAAACATAAAAATCACTACAGATGTATGAATTTCCTCTCTTTCTCCTCCCCTCATTAGGTACCCTGACATCTGACCTGGCATCTGATGCATGCCACAGTTCAGGCCCAGCCCTGGCAGCCATCCACTCCACTCAGTTTCACAGCACACATTTTTCCTGCCCCAGGGGCTTCCTTCCATTTCACAAAATCACATTATTAATTACAAAGAACCAAAGCACATATTGGAAGCCTGCAGGAACTGAAGAGCTGACAATTAATTGGAAGCATAGGTGCTTGAATTAAGCATCCAAAGAAATCCATAAAAATATATCTAAATATAATCTAAGTACTGGACAAGGGGGCTGAAATGCTTTCAGTAGAATTCCTGCAAAATCTTGGCCCATGATGCCAAGTTCTGAATCCCAGTACTAACAGTAGTTCATATTTGTAAAAAAGCCAATCATAATAAAGCATTTTTTGTCTTGGAAAATATAGCCTTTGATTACAAAAATGTTTTTGTTAACATCTAATGGGTTTATTATTATTTCATTTTATTATTTTTAATTACTACTGGCACATTATTTTTGTATAGCTTTATAGGGGCACATGTGATATTTTGATATGAGCACACAATGTGAATTAATCAAGTCAGAGTAATTAGGGTATCTATCACCTCAGGCACTTATTTCGTTGTGCTAGGAGCATTCCAATTCTACTCTTTTAATTCTTTTAAAGTATTCCATAACTTATTGTTGACTATAGTCACCATGTTGTGCTATCAAATATTGCTCATTCTTTCTAACCATAGTTTTACACCCATTAGCCACACCCTGCATTATCCACCCCTCCCTGCTACTAATCTCAGCCTCTGGTAATCATCATTCTACTCTTTGTCTCAATTACATCAAGTATTTTTAATATTTAGCTCCCACATATGAGTGAGAATATATGCATTTGTCTTTCAGTGCATGGGTTATTTCACTTAACATGATGTTCTTCAGTTCCATCCATGTTTTTGAAAATGGCAGGACTTCATTATTTTTTGTGGATATATAATATTCCATTGTGTATATGTACCACAATTTCTTTATCCATTCAGCTATGGATGGACACTTAGATTGATTCCAAACCTTCGCTATATGAACTGTACTCTAATAAATATAGAAGCACAGGTTTTTTTTTTTATATACTGATTTCGCCTCCTTTGGATATATTACATACCCCAAAGTGGGATTGCTGGGTCCAATGATACTTTTATTTTTAGTTTCTTGAGGAACCTCCACACTGTTTTCCATAGCAATGGCATTAATTTACATTCCCACCAACAGTGTGTGAGGGTTCCCCTTTCTTCACATCCTCACCAGCATTTGGACTGCCTGTCTTTTAAAAATACATATACGTAATACATTTCTTATGTGAAAAGATACATAATTCCAATATGTGCATCTATGGGTATATACAAAAATATAAAGAAAAATAAAGTGAAATAAAAATGTGTAGGTACAATATATCCAACCCCCTTTACTCACTCACACAGAAAAGCCCACTCAAATACCCAGCTTTGTCTCTTACACTAGAGAGTTTCACACCTACAGAAACTAGGAACTACTTCCATAAAAATACATTACTGGAATAAAAATATATAGTTTTCATTATCTAAAGGAACATATAACTTAGAAATTGGTAGATAAATATGAAAAGACAAAACCCTATAATTTACATACATGTAAAGGTATGAACTTTGGGCACTATCACCAATTGCTCTAGATTTTTCTTCAGGTACAATGTAAGAAGACATTGGGTGAATATAAATATATATATATATATGTATATATATATATATACACACACACACATTTTAGGTATATATATATATAGGTATATATATATACCTAAAATGTGTGTTTATATGTGTACACAAATATTTTCATATATACATGTAAACACATTACTGTAGTTTGTTATAGATTTTAAGAATATGCAAAACACAAAACAGAGGTGATTAAAAAAACATATAAATATGTATTTATAGAAATATATATATATATTAAAGTATATATGCAAAAGAAAACAACCAAAATACATGCTCATAGAAACTCAGGGACACAGAGAAACATACCTACAGTTACCAACAGAAGCCCTTCATTTTCATCAGTAACTCTTGGGCCTTCTTGTCAGCTGATGGTAATAAAGGGAACCCTGGTGGGAATTCAAACTAATACATTCCTTTTGGAAGGATGTTTGGAGACTACTTAGAGATCTAAAAATAGATCTGCCATTCAATCCCATATTTCCTTTATTAGGTATATATCCAGAAGACCAAAAATCACATCATAATAACGATATCTGTACCAGAATGTTTATTGCAGCCCAATTCATAATTGCTAAGTTGTGGAAGAAGCCCAAGTACCCATCGACCCATGAATGGATTAATAAATTGGGGTATATGTACACCATGGAATATTATGCAGCCTTAAAGAAAGATGGAGACTTTACCTCTTTTGTGTTTACATGGATGAAGCTGGAACACATTCTTCTTAGCAAAGTATTTTAAGAATGGAAGAAAAGGTATCCAATGTATTCAGCCCTAATATGAAGCTAATTTATAGCTTTCATATGAAGGCTAAAACCCAACTATAGCACAAGAATATGGGGAAAGGGGCAAGGGAGGGGACGGGAGGGGGGAGGATGAGTGGAGGGAGGGCAAGTGGTGGGACCACACCTATGGTGCATCTTAGAAGGGTACTGGTGAAACTTACTAAATGTAGAATAGCAATGTCTTCATATAGTGATTAAGAAAATGCCATGAAGGCTATGATTAACAGTTCGATGAAAATATTTCAGATTGTATATGAAGTCAGCACATTGTGCCCCATGATTGCACTAATGTACACAATTATGATTTAATAAAATTAAAAAAATAAAAATAAAATAAAATAAAAAAGAAATCAAGGCATTGTGTTTCCCCTTGGTTCTGCCTTGAATGGCCTTTCTACTTCCCTCCAACTCATGAAGAAATAAGTGACATCTGGTCAATATGTCCTCCTGCACACTATATTTGGGGGAGAGTGGTGTGACTTTCCAAGGATGGACTGGACAGGATGCAAGTGTGAAGAATGTATTCACTGTTATTGACACGGATTGGAAAATCTCCATGCAAAAAGAATCTGGCTAAGAATTTTATGGATTCCTCAGTTTTCTCCAATACTCACATCCAGCAGCAATGCATGGTAGAGACTGCAGAAATTTGGCACTTGTGACAAACCATTAATTTAAACATTTAAGCAGGAATGCATTTGATGTAGCTTGAACTTTGATTAATATTTATTTCAGCGGGATGTAGTAGAGATTTTTCTAGTACAATAACCGCAATGTAGATATCCTTGGTTTAGGTTAACATTTTGTCTTTAGGGACTGTTGATTCTGACATCGTTTCTTAGTAACCTGCAAAGTTCACTGGTAGCATCATGGCTACCTGGCCTAGAATCCCTAGAGGAAGAGAATGAGATAATTGAGAATGTGTCCGAGGTCATCACTTCCTTGAGTATGTCTTCACTGGGAAGCAATCTACTTATGTTCTTTCATCAATAGGGAAGTAACCATACGTGCAAATCTACACCCAACTCCCTGGGCACTTTTTATTTTTCCTAGTGGATTATTTCGAAAAATACAGACATACAGTTTCATTTCAGATAACCAAAAAACATTTTTTTAAAGGTGCGTGTTTTGAGGGTCTGCCATAGAATGAAACTTGTTAAAAGTGAATCTATTTATTTTATTTAACTTTGTTGGAAGTTCCATAATCCCATTGTGAAATCCTCTAACCCTTGAGAGGAAGGTTAAGCAAGAAAGAAAACTGGGTTTTTAATCTTATTTTTTCCCCTCCCTTCCCTTCTGTTGTTGAATTCTATTTGTATTGCAGAGATTGAATTCTCAGTTCAAGTACATTCTTGTTAATAAAATAAACGTGGGTGAGTCTTCTAAATCCCTGCACATATTCCTCTCAGATAAAAACCAGTCTGCCTACTAAATACCCATTTCTGTTTTCTTGTTGGCACTCTATCCGGAAAGGACAGTTTAGGGTAGGGGGTGCTGGGACAGCAAGGTCAAGGGGATCACTCATTTGAACCTATTGGTTAATTTTAAATTAACTGAAACTATAGCAAACTATTTCATCAGGAATATTGGGGAAAAGAAATGGTGAAAAAAAAAACATGAGTTAGTTAAAAAAAAAAAATACCCAGACTTGTTAAAATGTCTCCCTTTTCGTGGTTGACAAGTGATGGTTTTCAGGGGGGATATGAATTTTCTTCAATTTCACAAAGCAGATTCTTTTTTATTTGCATTTATTTTTAAAGGAAAGTTTTATCCTCAGCATACCCTAGTCAAATTATGTGACTGCGAATGTACATTGTTTTTACCCCTAGACACAATTTGTCACTTGACAACTGGGCCTTCCGACCAGGAGCTTTTGAATTTCTTTCCCTGTGCTGTCACTGGCTTTTGGCACCTTCATCTAAGCATAGTTAGAAAAAAAAAAAAGAAAGGAAGGAAGCGAAGGAAAAGATCATTCTTTTTCCTACCTTGGTGTAACGATGAACTAGTCAATCATTCACGGAGTACCCTGCTCACATCTGATCGTACAATTTCAGATGTTGATAATTTACTTTTGATGCTAATTAATTACACGTAATCATAAAAACAAATTAAAAGCACTATACTTATTGCAGGTTTTCTCATGCTCCTGAAATAATGCATTTTTATGCATCTGTTTACTCGCTTTGTAAAAAAATGTAATAATCTATATTCATAGAAAAACAACTTTAGTGCTCTGCGTCAGAGCTGTAAACTGTTATTGGTTATTTGGGTTTTCTTCTCCCTAAGATATTAAAATGGAAGAATGAAAGCGAGCCACATCAAGTGAAAGAGATTAATGCATTTCAGGACTAACCTAAAAGCAAGAATTAGGATTGTTTTTCATTCTTGTTTGCTTATTTGTGTATTTGTCTTTTTAAGAGACAAAAGTTTTGATTTTGCTCTTGGAAATTTGTAGGGGAAGGACTACCAGCTTTGGCCTACAGGACAAGAAGGGACAATAATCTGTAAGCGACCCTTCTGTATTCTCCCTTTCCCTGAAGGGGAGGGGAGACTACTCTTCAGGTTCTGTTCTCACCAACAAAGAGGCCTTTTCAGCCCATCTGAGAGATATGAGGAAGGAAACCACAGTGCATCCTCAGCAGAATCACTATCTGGGCTCTGATTTCTCCTTCCATTCCCACTCCTGCCTCTGTCAAATCACCCCTGGGAGGCAACGGAGAGTAGAGAGAGACTGGTGGGTGAGATTCAGGAGACCTAGGGTTATAGGGTGGGCTCTTGACTCTACCACTCCTTACTAAGTAGAATTGCCACCACTCTGGACTCCTCATCTGTGACACACAGTCTGTGTCTTCACTTTTTCCCACATCAGGGGACTGATGGCTCCTTGTGAAAATGGAATGAGTCAACTGTGGAAATAAATGAGAACCCACCAAATGAGGAAGGTGAAGGCTATCTATTCCAAGATTGCTACAGCAAGGGAGTTAGCCACTAGCATTTTGGAAGAGACTCAAAGGCAAGCAGGAGTGGAAAAGCTTAGGAGTGGAGAAAGGGAAGGCTTTGAGTATTCCCTGATGGGAGGCTATTGAAATGGGGAAGTTGGAAGAGGCTAACTAAAAGTGGGTCATCCTGCATGATTGGTATATATTTGGCTTCTTCTGTTTGGTGCTAAGTTGGAAGCAGGAGCTAAAATTAGGGAACTTGACAGTTATTAATCAAGTCCTGGACATTTGGAACTGATTGTTATAAAAGTTATTGTACAGCATCTTGGTTTATGGCCAGAGACAGCAGTCTGGCTTCCTCAAACTCTAACTTACAGCAGGGTGGCTTCCAGAGTTGTATACGGTAGATAAGATGTTGGTTTCTTGAGTACGTTGCTGCAGGTTGTGGGTCAATGTTCTAATTTTACAGATGGTCTAGCCATTGTCCATTTTATAACAGTAGAAGCTCTATAAGTTGACCACTTAAGGAACTGCAACAAACTGGTCAATATATGAGGTGGGCAACATAAGAAACTAGGCCAACTGTACTGGTGTGTACATGTGGTGCATGTCCAGTGTATGAAAATTAGGTCAACTTAAAGAGAGGGTCAATGTATGGAAGTGGTGAGCTACTGTATTTAGTTTCTCACAACTGAAGGCATTTTGAGATACCATAAATTGCTCGGGGATTCATATGTCATTCTGAGTTGGTTTACCATAGCTGTGTGTATTTGGTGATGGTGAAATAGTTGGAAAAGCCAAACTATGAATTTGAAAACTTACCTTCTAATGCAAATTTGGCCTCTGATTAGTTTTGTAACCTTGGGCAAACTACCCAATCACTTTCTATTTCAGTTTTCTCCTCTGTCAAAAGAGAATTAATGGCAAGGGAGGGGAAGGGAGGGGGGAGGATGGGTGGAGGGAAGGTAATTGGTGGGACCACCTCTACAGTGCATCTTAGAAGGGTACAGGTGAAACTTACTGAGTGCAGAATATAAAGGTCTTAACACAATAACTACGAAAATGCCATGAATGCTACATTAACCAGTTTGATGAAAATATTTCAGATTGTATATGAAGCCAGCACATTGTACTCCATGACTGCATTAATGTACACAGCTATGATTTAATAAAAAAAAAAGAGAGAGAGAGAATTAATGCACACCCACTCATTATAGCATCATCTATCTCACAGGGAGAAACACAAATACAATAAAATAATATACCTGGGAGCACTTTGCAGGGTGCCGTAGTCATATTATCACCATTATAAACATCATCATCACTCTGATGGCTCAAATGCACTCACGTCAAAGACAGGTGCCTTTATGTGGAGCATCTGACTCACCCCCACAGCCTTGCAAAGGAAGAGTCTATTTTCTGTGACTTTGGAAAAGTCTGCCTTATCTAACAAGGATGAAAAATCTCAGGGAATAGACTCCTAGGGCCTGGTTTGCAGGTTTTAGTTCCTACTACCTTCTAGAGGATTCTGTTATACAACATGTTTACAGGGATTGCGTATCTACCAGGGAAGAATTGGTGCAGAGTACTCTAGCTCTGTGGGCGGATGTAGAGTAACCTTTGAAGATTTTCATTCTGTCTCAACTTACAGCCATTGTCCACTTCTCTATCCAAATACCCTTCAGATCCCATCATCTTATTATCTGGATATCTGCCACCTTTGGGGGGGCCCAGGTTACACTTGGAGATGGTACTAGACGAAGCTGGGACGTGCAGAACAATATACTTAAAAATTTTTTTTCTGAATAAGTTAAGGCAGTTGAATGACAAAAACCACCTTCAGGGCAAGTCCATGGTGAAGTACAATTTTTGTAACTGCACATTACCCATCCCCCATCCCAAGTGAAATCCTATCTCAAGACATATGTTACGTGTTAAGCGTTGGGTATAAGTCTGCTTTGAACCTGAAGAGGTCTCTAAAACTCCGTCACTTGATTTGTAAATCTTAGGGCTACCCTGAAGCTGTTAGAAGTCAGACAGACTTAGGGGCTTTCATTTATATGATCAATTTTTTAGGTAACTAAAGCTGTAGTCACTTAGAATTTTCCCTGATTGTCACAAAACAGTGTTTGGTTTACCCACATAAATAATTTGCATTTATGCAAATTTAGTTTGCCCTTTATTAGTCCCAGAAAATCCTAAGGAACAACATGTCCAAGCATATGTTGCTAGCCCTATTTCTAGACCTGTAGAAATACCAGGGATGTCGCAGACACTGAGAGGCCAGGTGGGAGAGCGCTTTGCAGGCAGCCACATCTGCAGGACCTGGCTGCAGCGTGTGTGACCTCAGGCAACTTAACCTCCATGGACCTTGCTTTCTTCATACAGAAGGAGAGGGTTAAAAAGCCCACTATGATTCTTATGAAGTTTAAATGAGGTGAAGTTAAAAGTGCGAGCAGAGTGTCTGGCACAGAGCTGGCACGTGGTGTATGTTCCTTCCCTTTCCTTCCGCCCCCTGACTTTTAGAACATGTAGCTAAAAGCAGGAAGGAATCTCTGTTCCTACAAATTGTCTTTGGATTATCCCCCAATATTGTTTTAATCTATCCACAAATTGATTTTTTTCTTTCTTTTCCTTGTTCCTCTTTGCTCTGTACTTTCAAAAGGGAGGAAATCAATCAGGCCCATGAAACCCCTTCTGCTGCTTCTTATCCTGGAGCACCCACCAGACACCATACTCTTCTCCTTGTGCCACCTCTGTCCTCCCATGCTTGCCCTGCTTGGCCAGTGTGTTAACCACCTGCAGGCCCAGTCACCTCCTTTCTGCTCCATGTTAGAGCCAAAGAGGGGTGGGGGAGCAGCAGTTGGGAGGATGGGGTTGTAACTCCATCTAAGATCTGTGTTTCTGGCGTAGGCTACTTGAGCCTTTTCTCTTATAGCAAGGAAGTCCCTCTTTGCCAACGGGATGACTTTAAGCTGGACTCCGTGCCCTGCCGTCTCCATCTTCAGTGTAAGAGATGTGCTTCAAGGCAGTTCATAGCCACGATCAAGCCATGTCTCATTTCAAGCCAAGGATGGAGGAGCGCAGAGCAGGGAGAATGCATTGGGTTCCTCTCTCCAACAATGTTTCACACATTTGAGATTTAATAATGCCCCAGAGGCAATCTACCCAGTGCCTTACTCTCATAATCATCAAACGTGTTCGTAAGGGAGATTTAATCAACACAGCTCTCCTCCGTTGGCTGTTAACCCATTAAAGTGTTATTTTAAGAATTCACTGCCATCAATTTAAAAAAATTACATGCAGTGAGTAAATGTCTCTGTGTCCAGAAAATGGATTCATGCCTAATGATTAGCAAGGAAACACCTTGGCTGTAGTGCAGAGAAGATAGCAGAAAAACCCGCTTAATTCCCCCAAACCCTCACTTCCCAGCTCCACCAACCTACACTTCAACCGCATTTAACTAGGCAAGGTCACTTCCTAGTCTGGATTCATCCTCTTATTGGCCTGACTAGTGAAGAGAAAATTCTCAGTAATTTTCTGAGCTACTTTAAGCAGCCAACAAGAAACAGGGTTCACAATTAATATCTGAACATATATGCAATGTGTTTCTACTTACACAGCTCTTTTTTCTTAAATAACAACTCAACTAATACATAAACAGCTTGTGGTACCTCTATTATTATCCTAATTTCACTGATGAGGAAATTGAGGCTTAAGAGGAAACATAACCTTTCCAGAAAAAAAGATGTCAGAAGTTGACTATAGTCCCCCCTGTATTGACCATGGCACTGACTATGGCAGGGGTCTGTTTGTTTTTGTTTTGGGACAGGCCATGAGCAAAATTTAGGGGCAAATTGGTCAAAAGGCCAGGTGCTAGGCAGGAATAGTGAAAGGTTTATAGCTGAGGGCTCCTCTTTGCCATAAGCAGGAGAAGCTGCTTAGAGGAAGGCCTAGAACAGAAATGGTCTTGTAACAGTCCCATAAGCTTAGTCAGTGCCTTAGGTCAGGTGCATGGGACAAATATTGAGGGTTTTTCTAGAAGTGGGCAAGAAGCACTCCAATATGCTCACTTTCTGGGCTAACAGAGACTCCAGAACTCGCTCCACACAAAAACGTGACATTTACATTTGGAGTATTTCTTCCCTTTTCTGTGTTAATTCCCTGCCTGCCTGATTCTCTTTCTCCTTTTTCATACTCATTGCAGATCAGTCATTGTAGAGTCTCCTATTGAATGGGAGAAAGCAAAACATGTAGTTTTTTTCTTCAACTCTGAAATCCCTTCAAAACAAAACAAAAGCATGGGGGGTTTTGTTATTGTTGTTGTTGTTTTGTTTTTTGGGTTTTTTTTTTTAAGAGGCAAATCTTTGGCTAACCACCCTGTTCAGACGTGTTCCTTAGGCAGGTGAATGCTAGCATTTGTTGATGGCTGCTTATTTGCTCCAAAACAAATAAGACCCTTCATGCCAAAACAAATTTGACCCTTCATGCCAAATCCTCAAAAGAAACATAACCTAGAGAATTTTCACCCCAGATGGAGAGCAAGATATAGGGATGACTACATTAAACAAGGCAACTAAGTAGGAATGAGGCAAGAGGATAAAATGCCCAAGCCACCTAGTCCATTGTTAGAGCGTCACCCAAGGACTCTCCTGGCACTGGTCGGGCTTTTGGTCTCATCTGAAACAGAAATAAAATGGTTGGAGAAAGGAGTAAGAAAGGATGTATGCTAGGGGCCAATCCTGGTGAAAGGAAACCTACAAATCCAAAGGTCAAACAAAAACTAGACAGAAACCAGAAACCTTCAAAAGGGGAGGCCATTATTCAAAATTGGGATGATGGTGATATTTACTTATCCTAAACTTGTAACTAAGATGAAAAAGAAAGGCTGACAAAAGAGACGGATAAAAATGAGGTCAGAGGGTGGCTCCTGTGGCTCAAAGGAGTAGGGCGCTAACCCCATATGCCGGAGGTGGAGGGTTCAAGCCCAGCCCCCGCCAAAAACTGCAAAAAAAAAAAAGAAAAATGAGGCCAGAGTGTGAGATTCAGGGATCTGTTTGTTTTTGTTTGGGGGCAGAAAGTGAGCAAAGGAATTTGGGGGAGAATTGATCAAAAGAACAGGAGCTACACACAGTAAAGGCATTTGGGGGGGAATTGACCAAAAGTCCAGGAGATAGGCAGGAATACTGACAGGTTTACAGCTGAGGGCTCCTCTTTGGCATAAACAGGGGAAGCTGCGTAGAGGAAGTAAAAGGAAGGCCTAGAACAGAAGTGGTGTTGTAGGAGATTGTGTCTCTAGATTGGTGGTGATAGTGATGGTGGCTTAATTATAGTAACTGCTGAAATGATAACCAAGACTCTAGGAAAGAAGTTTCCTGGTCATACAGGACATCCTAACATAATCCTTTTCTCAGGCCAGAGTTACAAAATAGCCAAGTGAAAAGCTATGTGGCTCAGTCATTCTTTTATTCTCCTTTCTTTGGTGAATAAGTATCTCCTGCCAGGTTCCATGCTAGATGGTGGGGATACACTTAAGAAGAACACATGGTCTCTGCCTACTGAGAAAGAGCCATGTATGCAGAAATTATGGAATACTGTGATAATGGCTGGAGAAGTGGCTGGACACAGTTACCACGGATAGCAGAGGCGTGAAAAAGCCTGGGGTATCTGGAAATGGATGTGACTCTTTCCCAAAAGGAAAAATGAGAAGACTCATTTTAGGGACAGTAAGTAACTATTTGGTGACAATGTAATGACTCTTTATAAAACTTAATTTTTTATTGAGATATGATACAGTAAATTTCATAAGTCTTAAGTGTTCAGCTAAACTTTTCTGTGTCTATACCTGAGGTATCTTTACTCCCATCAAGATACAGAATATTAACTCACTCCAGAAGGCTCCTTCGTGCCCTTAGTCAACACTCTTCCCCGAGAGGTGACCACTGTTCTGACCCCTGGCTTTTAGATCAGTTCTGACCAACTCGACCTACACAGAGAAGGAATTGTACACGGTGTGTTCTTTGTGGCAGTCTTTCTCCTTCTCATGATGAACTCGATGAGATTCACCCAGGTCATGTAAATGTCTTTATACCAAAACGAGGTCACAGTGGACATCATTTCCGGATGTTAGGATTTTCTTGAGGGGAGTTAATTGTCTGGGAAAGGGGAAACTGATGGTAGTGGAAAAACATTAAAGTTTAGATTCAAGGAGGGAGGGTTTTGGTTTTGAGGAGGCCACTTGCAGATCATGTATCTTGAGAATGTCACTCTGAACGTCAGCGTTCCTCATTGCACAGTGAAAACAACACCACTACTTGCTTTATGGAGCTGTTAATATAATGTGTGTGAAAAACCACTTCTAAACCATAACGAGCTATTCAAATAGATTTTTAAAACTGTTCTTATTAATTTATTGTTTGCATACGAATTGACATATGTGCATATTTATGAATGGCTGAAGATATATAAAAGACAATTTTTGTATTATGCATTTTATAAACATGCTCTTTAGCCATCCATTGGATTTTATTACTCAAAGGCAATTCAATGAACATCCAACAATTGCCTTGTTAAATTTAAAATTGTATTCTAGTTGCATGTAATCTGAAGCTAAAACATGATTTGGTCTTCTAAGTCTTGGGATCTGGTTGCCAAATCAAACAATACTTTGAATTGACCAGACTTGCTAACACCTGTAATAATGCACATTAAAAAGTCCCCTAACCTGGGCATCCATTTCCTTCTTTTACAAGTCTTGCATTATAAAACAGCAAAAGCAAACATTCCACAGAAGGAAGGAAAGGTTTTAGATTTCTTCTTATTCCTTGCACCCCCCATTTGCAGTTTGTGACCACAAAGGGGAAAATGCAGAGATGTACTTCTTATTTCAAGAGGCATCTTGAAATGGCTAGGACGGGAAAGTTTCAATTCAAGTTAGAGAAAATAAAAGTTTGAGACTGACTTTTTAATTTCTTGAATTAATTGGTAAATACCTTACTTGCTCTTCAGCAAGTTTATGAATTCAAAATTAGAAAATAGATTCATTCCAATTCTCCACCAACTGTTGTAAATTTTCTTGCTGATGGGAAGAGGGGGAATTCATTTTCTCAATGGCTTCATTGCCAGCCATCATCTGGAGGGCTCTGTCTATAAACATGAAACCAGAAACGTTGGTGGGAGGAGACATTAACCAATCCCCTACCAGGCTGTAAGTAATACCACATCCTCCACCTGGCACCATTAATAATCCTATTCAATGAACCCTTTATTATTAATATTACTGGTATAAAAAATGACCCCACACTTACAGGTGTAACTTAATGAGGCACATGTTGCGGCCAGATGTCTTACAAGGCCAATTCCACTGCCACAGCACGCATCTTTGTGCACGTTTCATAGAAGGCAGACATCTGAAAGCGTTCATTTCAAGAGCATATTCATCATGTAGTGCGGTCAGTTTGGGAATGACGCTCCTCTACTTAAGTTTAAACAGATGGGTAAAACCTGGGAATTATATTCAACGTACTTTTTTTTTTTAAGTAATTATCTGATTTAAACTGCCAAATACATTTTCTTCTTTTCGTTCACTTCATGATAACGTTAAGGAGTTGGCAGTGTTGGCACAGCCCAGACTTAGGAGGATGCCTGCCATTCATCAGCCCCCCACCTGCTGCCTTCAGACTTTGTGATTGTATTTCTTTTTCCTTCCCTGCTAAAATATAGAGAAGAATTTTGTTAAAACTCAAGTGGCCATTCAGAAGTTGGTTTAAGTAATAAGGATAGCACCTAATTATGAAAATGTAGACTTCTTGTTTGAACCTTCTGGTTTGAGTCTTCCAGAGGAAGTAAAGTGGCACAAGGACATTGGTTCCGTACCGGTATGGCATCTTACACATAGGAGACACACTTTCTTTCTGGTGCCAACTAACAACATGGGTGCCTTTGTTCCAACTAGCCTTTTTAGGGATCATGTCTAAGCTACGGGCTTGTTGAGTTTCTAGCACTCATGAATCCTTCTGCAAAGGATCAAAATTGGATATCCAATCTGTGGCCTATGGGCCACATGCTGAATTTGTGAGGATTTTTTCTTTTTTTGGCTCATCTGTGGTTTTGCTAATTGGCTTTCATTAGTGCTTGTGTATTTAATGTGTGACCCCAGACAACTCTTGCTCTTCAAATGTGCAGCAGGAAAGAAAAAAGACTGGACACGTACACTATAGGTGGCAGTTTAGGTGGGACTACATGGACTAAAATAGATAAAACATAAACTAGATCTTGACAAATACTATTATGTAGATATGGAAAAAGGCCTTAAGAAAAAGTACAGAGAGGGAATAATAACACAAGGCCAGACATGTGGGTGCTCTTTGGGGGCAGGGAGGAGGGCTGTAGGTAGGCTTTTCATTCAGCTCTTACTCAAACTGAAATTCTCTAGATACGTTCAGAAAAAAAAAATAGTAAGATATTATGTGAAGGGAAGGACAGAAAATAAGTCCACAGGTGGCAACACTCAAAGATTTTTATTCCCAAATAAATTCAGCTTTGGCCACAAACTCATATACCTCACTCAACCCAATGAGGGTCTTGATTTTAAGATGACACAATCTTATTTGAAAGTTATAAAAAGATCATCTGCTGATCTTCCAGCATATTTCATAGAAGAAAGTGTCTCCCTTCCAAGCGGCCTGTCAAAGAACCTCTTCCCATTAGCCAGGCGTTGTGATGGGCACCTGTAGCCCCAGCTTCTTGGGAGACTGAGGCAGGAGGATCACTTGGGCCCAGGAATTTGAAGGTGCTGTGACCTAGGCTGACCACCACGGCACTCTAGCCTGGGCAACAGAGCAAGACTCTGTGTCAAAACAAACAAAAAAATCCTTTCCTCCATATGTAGGTATTTCCATGGGAAGAGTTTTAGAATATGCTCCCTCTTGGTACGTTTGTGTCATTGGACTAAACCTGGAGAGATTCTAGTGTCAGTAAAAATATTCCTAAGGCTATTTTAATGCACTATACATTAAGGTACCATGTACCTACTTGGATGGTCCACTTCATAATCCAACTCTGCCCTTAGTGTGGCTGGACAGTGATCAAGAGACGAGCAGATGTAGTGTTCTAGTGCACTACTCTCCAGGGCTTCAATGTCCTCTCCTACATCCCTGCTGTTGGTCCACACTAAAATCTACCCAAGGAAGGGACAGTTTGATTCCTCTTTCCCTTCTCATCCCTGTTCACATGTCTCTCTCTCTCCTCATTCTTCTCCCTCTGCAGATAAACTTCCTCCTGTTCCAGAATTCACCTGTGGAAGACATGGCTGCTTAGGCTCCCAATGTTTCCATATTACCACCGCAGTCAGCTAGCGAAAGAACATCTTTTGTGGTTTTCTCTTCCAAGGCTTCCCAGGAAGGACTCTGGTGGACCCTCTCCTCCCCACTGATCTCTCCCTCCCTGAGGGAAAGTGGTTTGGATGCTAGAGCAGAAATCAGCTGGTACTTGTAGCCAAACTTTAAGTAGCAGAGCCTTGGGAAATCACCAGGAGATCATGAAGAAACAGAAGATTGAAAGTATATTGTAGAAGTACAGCCAGAATATTTGACCCTCCTCTTTTCAGAAAAATGATGTTTTCAGAAGAATAATCTGTCGAAGTCAGGGGGGAATTAGATTAGGGCCAAGGGATAGTGGAGTCAGGAAAACAAGTTTAAAGGATATTTCTTATCTATAAGGATGTTCACTCCAGAATTATTTATACTAGTGGAAAGATTATCAAGTATAAATGCCTAACCACGAGAGGTTTGCTAAATAAATCATAATACTGATAAATTGAGACAGGGCCATATGATGGAACACTGCACTTAAAAAGTCTGTTATGGAATATTATTTCAGAAGTGTATTTCCAAGTTCATGATTTCTTAATATCTAGCTCCTTGGGAGACATAGGTATCACATAGCACAAAGTGAAATCACTGAGTCTACAAATATTTGGATTCTAAACCCGACTTCGCCTTTGCCAAACCCAAACCAACTTTTCTCATAAAGTTACTATCTGAGCCTCATTAGCTACGATTCTTAAATTCTTTTATTCGTTCTTTTTCCAGCAGAATTTATGGGACCATTATATGATTTTCTAAGCATTTGGTCAAAATATTAGTCATTAATCTCTTGCACAAAATATAATTTTTAATGATTCATGATGATCAATCAAAACATTAACTACTATTTGGCATGGGCCATTTTCAATTTGAAATGCAACCTTTGCTTCATTTGGAACCAGGTTTAGGATAACACATTGGTGAGGAGACAGATAAAAATCACACTATCTCTGCCTGGGTTTTATCTTATCCAGTGGAAAAATATAGCATTTGAGATTGCAGTGCTATCAATTTAAGTGTTCTTTTATAAGTACTAAGCTGTTTCATGGACTATTAGCTGTTTGAAGGAAGTCATGCTTTAAATCATGTTTTAAAGCCAGTTCTTAAGAAAAGTGGGGAAAACATAGTAAATGAGTAAATAAAGTTCAAAGAAGGCTGTGGTGGCCAATGAAACAGTTAGCTATTTGCTGCTAGAGCCCTTACAATACCCAAGCCTGGAACCTCTGCGTGTCGTTATATCCTGCATGCAATTATCTTGGCAGAAGCAGCATCTTTTGTGAGATATCTTCAATCAGGGCTCATGGAACTGGCTTACAAAGAGGCATCGCTTTAATTGTGTTGCAAGAAAGAATGGCGCTATGATCTCAAAAGGACAGAATACTTGTAAAATTTATGTAGCTCTTTAATACAATGCGCTGTGCTTTAAAGAGGTGGGGGATTTACATGTGTTAAGTGCTCCTACAAATCTACTTTACCCTTTCCTGGAAAAGGGCAACACAATAATAATAGTTAAATTTATGTGTAAGATGTCTGTATGGTAGAGCTGCTCAAATTGGTAAATATTACACAGTAGACTAACTGCTTCTGCTTTTCATCTTTAAATATCTACAATGAAATGCTGTCTGCTGAGTGAGGGACACTTAGCCCACACTCTTTAAACCTTTGTGGTCTGGTTCTATATTATGAACAGAAGATTATAAAAGCCAAACTCCAAATGGGCTTCCTGCCCACTGTTGTTTTCCAGACTCTGCCCACCCTGCATGTAGATGTCAGAATATTCTTTCTTAAATAACATTTACAAGAAAGAGTCCTTCACTATTGAATTTTTTATCCTATCTATTTTTGTCTCTCTGTCCTTACAAGTTTCCAACAACTTAATCTTACTTTTATTTTTCTATTGGGATAAAAACCTCATTTCTCATTTTTCTTTAGCATGAAATTTTTAAGCAAAAATTTTCAAAGTATTAACTTGCTCACTTGATCATTGCTCTCTCTCCTCCTGTGTGATGACTATGGTTTTAAAAGAAAACAATGATGTATATCTGTCACTCTCTTTCGAACAGCACTCGTTCTGATTCCTTGCCACAGCTGAAAACCTGAGCCCTCCCTGCCTTGTCTTGTCAGGAGATTTTACTCCTCTTTGGCTTCAGTTGATGGGACCAGGGCCACACACCTGACCCGTGACCTGGGCCATTCAGATTCTTTCCCTTAAGAATTTGAACTACGAGAGAAGAGACTAGAGGTCACAGTGCTCTCTGGCCCATGAAAACTTGGTGCAGGGAGAGACCGTCTGCTGAGAAAAGCAGGAGAATGGAGCAGATGGTAGATCATGTGGCCCCAGAGAGAAAAAAAAGAGACTGAGAAAGTAGCTGCTTTAGCTCCTGATGGTTTTCCAGGTCCCAGTTCAGTCTTCTGAGGACTGGCTGTACTTCCTGCACTGAGGTTCTATGTGATATCCGTGGACCATTAGAACAAATTCCTCTGGTCTTAAATTAAGTGGAGTAGATTTCTCTTTCTTAAACTCAAACAAATAATAAGATAATGTCCATATATTTGTGTGGATCATGCATCTATATTTATCCTGTATTCATACACATGTAGATTATACACATGATGCATATTACATGCAAGAAAGTGAGTTTAAAATAGTGACAAATAACACTTTCAAATGACTACCAACTAACAAAACGAGCCTTCAAAGATTAGTGCTTAGTAAGAGGAAACCATTGCCTAGACTTTAAAGAATTTGGACTTTAAAGAATCCATTACATTGGGTTGGTCAACTGAGATGGGGACTTATAAGAAGGAGGCTAAGAACTGGACTTCACATCCCCATAATTGAATAGGTAGTCAGTGCTTAGACAAGCACCAAGAACGAGAAAGAGAAGGAAGTCAGAAACAAAGAGAAAAACCAAACAAATGAGAAAGTTATGAGGGTGTTTTTTGGGGAGCTTGCAGGTAATTTCAAAACCTTGCTGTGTAGAAGATTCAGATTGCAAGTTGCTGTGTACGTGTTACTGAAGTCTTTTCCTTGCAGTGAGGCACAAGATCTGTGAGTTGAAAGTTCTCTGTGAGTTAACATCTGAATTTTCTAATGTAGGATTTCAGACTAATTGGATTGATAAGGGTTACTAACAGAGCTGATCGACTTTTCTTTACAGATATGGATCTTTTGATCATTTATAGAAATAAGATTATAAAATCTACACAATACTTTTTTTATTTTTATATTTTGAAAAATCATGTTTAGATATAAGTGATCAACCATTGTCTCCAAGGATGGTAGGACAGTACCTTAGGTTTCTTTTCTCTAGAAAGAGAGGCAAATTTCTTTTGTCTTCAGTGGAAGTTCAGTTTCACACATCCTCTCAAGCATACATGCACAAACACATCATAGGACACTTCAGCAATAGAAGTCTCATTTGAGACAGGAGATAATAAAAGACAAGGGAGGATGGAAATTAATACTATTGAGATCCTGAGCTTGGCAAAGGACAAGTTCCTCTTCTAATCACGTGCCTTTGAGCAGGCGACCTCCTTGGTCTTAACTGTAAATGGAGTTGTAAGAGGACCTATTTCACAGTGGCATTGTTTTTTTTTTTTTTTTTTTTTTTTTTGAGACAGAGCCTCAAGCTGTCACCCTGGGTAGAGTGCTGTGGCATCACAGCTCACAGCAACCTCCAATTCCTGGGCTCAAGCGAGTCTCTTGCCTCCGCCTCCCAAGTAGCTG
>CAUYRH010032979.1:0-29868 GCA_963574655.1 Perodicticus potto | reverse complement strand
AATGCATTCCACCTCCATCCAGGTACTGAATACAAAAGATGTATTTCCTTTCTTAGGGTTGCATAATTTTCTTTAAAGAGGTCTTTCACCTCTTTTGTTAGGTATATTCCTAAGTATTTCATTTTCTTTGGGGCTATGGTGAAGGGAGTTGTGTCCTTAATTAACCTCTCATCTTGACTGTTGTTGGCATATACAAAGGCAGCTGACTTGTGGACATTGATTTTATATCCCTAAGAAAGGAAATAGCAGAGGACTTTAACAAATGAAAAAATATACCATGCTCATGGCTGGGAAGAATTAACATTGTTAAAATGTCTATACTTCCCAGAGGAATTTAAGGATTCAACGCCATCCCTATTAAAATACCAGCATCCTACTATCAAGACCTGGAAAAAATGATTCTACGCTTTGTATGGAACCAGAAAAAAACCTGTATAGCTAAGGCAGTTCTTAGTAACAAAAACAAAGCTGGGGGTATCACCATACCAGATTTTAGGCCGTACTACAAGGCCATAATGGTTAAGACAGCATGGTACTGGCACAAAAATAGAGACTTAGATACTCTAAGGAGTATCTAAGGAATTAGATACTTAGGAGTATCTAAGGAGTATCTCTAAGGAATTGTATAGAAAACCTGGAAATGAAACCCATAACTTACAGCTATCTAATCTTCAATAAACGAAACAAGAGCATTCACTGGGGGAAAAAATCCCCTATTTAATAAATGGTGCTGGGAGAACTGGATATCCATATGTAAAAGATTGAAACTGGATGTGCACCTTTCTCCACTCACAAAAATTGATTCAAGATGGATAAAGGACTTAAATTTAAGACATGAGACGATAAAAATACTCAAAGAAAGAATTGGAAAAACACTGGAAGATATTGGCCTGGGGAAAGACTTTATGAGGAAGACTGCCATGGCAATAGCAACAACTGCAACAATAAACAAATGGGACTTAATTAAACTGAAAAGCTTCTCTACAGCCAAGGAGACAACAACCAAAGCAAATAGACAATCTAGCCAATGGGAAAGGATATTTGCGCACTTTGAATCTGACAAAAGTTTAATTACCAGAATCTATACAGAACTTCAATTAATGTATAGGAAAAAATCCAACAATCCCATACATCAATGGGGAAGAGAGATGAATAGAATCTTCTCTAAAGACGACAGAGGAATGGCCAGTAAACACTTGAAAAAATGCTCATCATTCCTAAGTGTTAGAAAAATGCAAATTAAAACCACCGTGAGATACCATCTAACTCCAGTGAGAATGGCCTATATCACAAAATCTCAAAATTGCAGATGCTGGCGTGGATGTGGGGAGAAAGGAACACTTCTACACTGATGGTGAGACCGCAAACTAATACAACCTTTTTGGAAGGGAGTATGGAGAAAGCTCAAAGAAGTCAACCTAGACTTCCCATTTGATCCCGCAATCCCATTACTGGGCATCTATCCAGAAGGAAAAAAACAAAACAAACAAACAAAAAACAACTTTTATTATAAAGACACTTGTACTAGGCTGTTTATCGCAGCCCAATTTACAATTGCTAAAATGTGGAAATAGCCTAAATGTCCTTCAACCCAGGAATGGATTGGTAAGCTATGGTATATGTATACCATGGAATATTACTCAGCCATCAAAAACAATTGAGATTTTGCAGCGTTTGTACTAATTTGGATGGAGGTGGGACACATTATTCTTAGTGAAACATCACAGGAATGGAGAAACATGAATCCTATGTATTCAACTTTGATATGAGGACAATAAATGACAATTAATGACACAGTGAGGCATGAGGGAAGGAGAGAGCAGACAGAGAGAAAAGGAGGGAGGTTAGTGAGGGAAATGAAACAAAAAAAGAAAAAGGAAAGAAAATAGTGACTAATTCTCACATGGATTGGATTCAATTTTGACCAAAGTACATTACTTGACATTAATTTTTAATTCAACTTGTTGATATGTTGTTTGGGATATTGCATCCTCACTTATAAGTGAAATATCTTTGTAATTTCCCTTTATAACAATGTATTTTCTCCAATTTCAATATCAGGTGTGTCTAGATCAAGCAGAATGATTTTGATATATTTCTTCTTTTTCTATTGTCTATAGGATTTGGCATGATCTGTTTTTTGAAACTCTCCTTTACTTTTATTTGTATGGTATTAGTTGTCTATTTTGAGACTTTGGGGAAAAAATAGGAAGTTAACTGATGACTTCATGCTAAGCCTCAGAGTTAAAGCGCTCTATAATCTCTTATTTGACAATGTGTACGTTGCTTTCTTGGCATTATTACTGCTAATATTGCTTAATATTTTGATGCAGTAATCATCTGTTTTCTTTTCTGGTGGTATTTATCTTCATTCATTCTTTATGTGGTTTTTGTTTCTAGTCCTTATCTTAAACATTGTTATTGTTATTGAATTTTAAGCCTTTTAAATTCTGTGA
This sequence comes from Perodicticus potto, assembly GCA_963574655.1. Lineage (NCBI taxonomy): Eukaryota > Metazoa > Chordata > Mammalia > Primates > Lorisidae > Perodicticus > Perodicticus potto. Next base: position 27,412 of record CAUYRH010032979.1, on the reverse strand, counting down.
AGGCAAAAAGTGGAAATCTAATTAACACATGTATATGTAAAAAAAAAAAAAAAAAGATGTAAAGTCTCCATCATTTTTAGTGGCTGAATATTATTCCTATTATTCCATGGCATGCATATACTACAGTTGTTAATTCATTCCTGGGTTGATGGGCATTTAAACAGTTTACACATTTTGACAATTGTAAATTGAGCTCTGATAAATAGTCTAGTGCAAATTTACTTAGATAAAAGAATTTTTTTTTCTTCTGGGTAGATGCCTAGTAATGGTATTGCAGGATAAAGTGGGAGATCTATTTGGAGTTCTTTAAGGTTTCTCCATACTTCGTTCCAAAGAGTGTATTAGTTGGCAGTCCCACCAGCAGTGTAAATGTGGTCCCTCCTCTCCACATGCACACCAGCATCTGCAGCTTTGAGACTTTCTGATGTAGGCCATTCTCACTGGGGTTAGGGGATATCTCAGGATAGTTTTCATTTGCATCTCTGATTATTAGAGATGATGAACATTTTTTCACATGTTTGTTAGCTATTCATCTATCTTCTTTAGAGAAGGTTCTATTCATCTTTCTTGCACAGTGATATATGGGATATATGGGGTCTCTTTTTGTTGATTACTTTGAGTTCTTTATAAATCCTAGCTATCAAGTTTTTGACCAATTTGTAATATGCAAATATCTTTTCCCATTCAGAAGGTTATTTCCTTTGGTTGTTGTTTTCTTAGCTGTACAGAAGCTTTTCATTTTAATTAAGTCCTATTTGTTTATTTTTGTTGTTGTTGCAATTGCCAGGGAAGTCTTCTTCATAAATTCTTTCCCCAGGGCAATATCTTCAAGTGTTTTTCTCACACATTCTTGAAGATTTTTATTGTTTCATGCTTTAGATTTAAATCCTTTATCCATCTTGAATCAATTTTTATAACTGATGTGAGGGTGCGGGTCCATTTTCAGTCTTTTACATGTGGTTATCCAGTTTCTCCGGCCCCATTTATTGAATAAGTTTCATTTCTCCAGTGCATGTTCTTGTTTGGTTTATCAAAGATCAGGTAGCTGTAAGAGGGCAGTTTCATTTCATGGTTTTCTCTTCAGATCCAAATGTCAGTATCTCTGTTTTTGTGCAATACCATGCTCTTTTGATTACTATGGCCTTGTACTATAGCTGAAAGTTTGATAGAGTGATACCCCCAGCTTTGTTTTTAGTACTAAGAATTGCCTTGGTTAGATGAGGTTTTCTACTTTTTCCATCAAAATGAAGATTTGTTTTCCAAATCTTGAAAATATTATGTTGGTATTTTAATGGGGATTGCAAAGAATCTGTAGATTGCTTTGTGCAGTGTAGACATTTTCACAAAATTGATTGTTCCCAGCTATGAGCATGGTATGTTCTTCCATTTGTTAATATCTTCTACTATTTCTTTTCTTAGGGTTTCATAATTTTCTTGGTTGAGAAGATACATTTCCTTCACCTATTCTGTTATGTGTATTCTTAGGTATTTCTTTCTTTTCTCATTTTTTTTTTTTTGAAGATACTGTGCAGGAAATTGTGTCCTTGATTAGCTTCTTATCTTGGCTGTCTACTGATTTGTGGACATTGATTTTATATCCTGAGACATTGCTGTATTTTTTGACCATTCTGAGAGTCTTGTGGTTGAATGTTTGGGTTCTTTAAGTATCAGGCCATATCATAAGCGAAGAGAGAGAGCTTGACCTCTTCTGCCCCGATTTGGATGCCCTTTATCCAGCACTATGATTAATAGTAGTTGCGATGGAGAACAACTTTGTCTGGTTCCAGTTCTAAGTGGAATAGCTTTCAGTTTTACTCCATTCAGTATAATATTACCTGTGGGTTTGTCATAGACGGCTATAATCAGATTCTGAAATGTGCCCTTTATGCCTAAATTATTAAGTGTTCTAATTAGAAAAGGCTGAATTTTATCAAATGCCTTTTCTGCATCTATTGAGAGGCAAATATGGTGTTTGTTTTTGCTTCTGTTGATATGGTAAATTATGTTTATGGACTATGAACGAGCATGAAACCTCTTGATCGTGATGTATGACTTTTTTTTTCAAGTCACTATTATTTTATTTGTCAAATTGGCTAAGAAAAGAAATGACCTCGGTTATGCCCTTGCTCTGTAGGTACGTATCTTATTTTTTAATGTCCTTATTCTAGAGCTTCTTGTTCTGTATTCATTAGTGAAATTCATCTGAACTTCTCCTTTTTAGTTGGATCTTTTCCTGCTATTGGTATAAGGGTGATGTTTGCTTCATAGAATGTGTCAGGGAAGAGTACTTCCTTCTCAATTTTTTGGAATAATTTCAGCAGTATGGGAATAATCTCTTCTTTGAAGATTTGATAGAATTTTAGTATGAAGCCATCTGGATCAGGGCTTTTTTTGTTTAGAAATTTTTTATTGTTTCTTTGATCTCCAGTGCTTGAAATTAGTCTGTTCAACAGATCTATTTCTTCTTGATTAAGTCTATGGAGAGGATGTGAATCCAGGTATTGATCCATTTCCTCCACATTGACAAATTTGTGGGCATAGAATTTCTTGTAGTACTCAGAGAAGATCTCTTGCATCTCTGTCGCATCTATTGTTGTTTCCCCTTTATTATTTCTGACTGAGGATATTAGAGATTTTACTTTTCTGTTTCAAGTTAATCTGGCCAAAGGTTTGCTGATTTTATTTATTTTATTGAAAACCAATTTTTTATTTCATCAATTTACTGGATGAATCTTTTCAATTTCATCAATCTCTGATTTAATTTTTGTTATTTCTTTTCTTTTGCTGGGTTTGGGATTAGATTGTTCTTCTTTTTCTAATTTTATAAGATGGTTCATGAGTTTGTCGATGCACTCTGTTTCTGTTTTTCAAATGTAGGCATGTAATGCAATAGATTTCCCTTTTAAGACTTCTTTTTCTGCATCCCACAGATTTTGGTAACTTGTGTCTTCATTGTTTTTATGATTGAGGATTTAATAATTTCCTCTTTTATCTCTTCCTGAACCCAACTATCTTTCAGCATAAGGTTACTTAATTTCCAAGTCTTTGTGTGTGATGAACATTTTTGTTGGAGTTTCACCTTTATTGCCTTGTGGTCTATGAAGATACAAGGTAAAATTTCTATTCTTTTAATTTTGCTGATGTTTGATTTCTATCCAGACACGTGGTTGATTTTGGTGTATGTACCATGGGCTGATGAGAAAAATGTATATTTCTTAGCTTTGGGATGGTGTGTTCTGTATATGTCTATTAATCCCATTTGTTCTAGGGTCACATTAAAGTCCTTTGTATCTTTGTTTATTTTCTGTTTAATGAATCTGTCCAGTTCTGCCAGAGGGGTGTTAAAATCTCCCACTATTATAGTGTTATGGTCTCATATTGCTCAGACTCATCAAAGTATGTCTCATAAATCTAGGAGCATTTAGGTTGGGGGCATAAATATTTAAAATTGAAATGTCTCCTTGTTGTATTGTTCCTTTGACCAGTATAAAGTGCCCATCTTTGTCTTTCTTAACTTTAGTTGCTTTAAATCCACTTGTAGCTGAGAATAAGATTGCAACTCCTCCCTTCTTCTGATTTCCATTTACTTGAAATACTGTTTTCCATCTCTTAACTCTGAGTCTTGATTTGTCCTTCAAGGTTAGGTGTATCTCCTGGAGACAGCGTATGGATGGTTGTGCTTTTTTTTATCCAATCAGCCAACATGTGCCTCTTCACTGGTTAATTCAGTCCATTGACATTTATTGAGAGAACTGATAAGTGTAGTGGAGTTCTATTCATCTTATTTTGTGAAGTCTTTTGTGAAGTTTTATCATTTGCAGCATTGTGGAAGCTAAGTTTTTATCTTAATTTCTGGATGTTTACTTTATCAGTGGTCCAATGTGGTGGTCAGTGTTGAGAATACATCTAAGTATTTCCTGTTCTTGTGGTGAATTTTCTCAGTGCTTGTATATCCACAAAAGATTTAATTTCTCCAACTATTTTAAAGTTTAGTTTAGCAGGATACAATATTCTGGGTTGAAAATTGTATTGTTATACATTGTACACTATAAATGCATTAATGTACATAGTTATGATTTAATTATATATATATGTAAAAGAAAATTGCATTGTATTGTTTAAGAATGTTAGAATGTTGAAGGTAGATGACCATTCTCTTTTGACTTGGAAGGTTTTAGTTGAAAAGTCTATAGTCCTAATGGCTGTGCCGCTGTATGTCACTTGGTGCTTACTCCTGGCTGCTTGCAGAATTATTTCCTATATCTTGACTTTGACAGGTTTATTACAAAGTGTCTCAGAGAGGTTCTGTTTGAATTTAAATGTCCCAGAATTCAATATCCATCTGAAAGTAGTGTGTTGGGTCTTCAGTAAAACACAGGAAGTTTTCATTTATGATAGTCTCTAGCAGGGCTTCCATTCCTTTGATACAATCTTCTTTTCCTTCAGGAATTCCTATTATTCATATGCTTTAACACTTCATGGAGTAACCTAGTTCTCTAAGTGCCTGTTCTGTTTTCTCTCTCTTCTTTACCTATTTAAATACCTGAGTTAACTCAAAAACTTTATCCTCTATCTCTGAGGTTCTTTCTCCTCCATGACCTAACATATTTTATACTTTCTACCGCATCTTTACATTCCATGATTATCTCATTCATTTCACTAAGCTCAAACATCTTCTTTCTATATTCTAATATCTCTTGTCCAACTTTTGGTTCTGTCTTTCCATTTTCCTGTCAATGCCTTTTATTGTCTTTATCATCCATATTTTAAATTCCCTTTCTGTCAGGGAAAGGGAGTCTTCGTCAGTAGCTGCCTCATGTTCCCTTGGGGGAGTCCTCTGTTTTGGTTTTTAATGTTACCCAAATTTTTCTGTTTGTTTCTCATGTGTTCTTTCTTCTTGTTCACCTCCTTAACCTCCTTTTTCCTTTTCACTGCCTCCTTTCTTTCAAACACAAGTCTTTGCTCTTACTGACAATATTTTCAAGATGTTGCTGGGATACCAGGTAGTGCTGTGTTTCTTTTAGGAAACAGCACAGCCAGTAACCTCTATTCTAAACTTAGTTGGCTTCAGTGATCACCTGATTATTTCCTCAGCATTCAGATCCTGCCAGATTGGAATCTCAAAGCTCATAAGAATCCTTCAGGGGCCGGTCTCACAGTGCCCCCTGACTCTAGCTCCTGTGTGGTGGGAAGACCTTCAGCCTGTCCCAAGAGTGGAGTTCTGATCCTGGCAGGCAGAATTAAGATGCCCACGCTTTAGGCCCATGCTAAGACCTTCTCACGACCTTCCCACAATGGCAGCCCCTGGCCACCCAGACGTTTGCAGTATTGCTGCCTCACCAGCCACCAAACCTATGACAAATCTCCAACTGGCATTCAAATCTAATTGCTGTATACTGCTTGATTCTACCCATTCTTCTAAGCTTTCCACGTAGGGCGCAGCTTCTCCCCCAAACTGAAAAATACAGAAAAGCTTTCTCCCATCCCATGCCTCTGAGGGTTACCAGCTGATCACAACCAGTTGCAATCAGTGCCTAATGTGCCTAATTCATGAGATTTCCACCACTCTGGATCATAGCTATATCCAACTCACCACCTGGTAACTATGCTCCCTGAGCTATGATTCTAGGTAAGATCCGTGCTCCAGCCTGCTCCAGGTATGACTGGATTCTCTCTTTTTCCCCACTTGTTCTAGGAGAGCTCACCTGAATGATTCTTCTGGTCTACCATCTTGCTCCACCCTCCTTAATTTTTTTCTTAATAATGTTTATATTCATTCAAATAATACATGCAATATATATTTATATATCTAGCATAATTTAATCATATTAATGTATATTTTTCCTCATAAGAAGTTTACTTTTCCTTAGATTATTAAGTGTATTTTTAAATTCTCTAAATACAATTTACCAAAAGATAAGCAAAACAAAACCATGACTGCCATCAAGTGGAAATTTATGCAATACTTAAACAATTTTATAACATTTTAGGTCAAAAATAATTTTTGCCTGATTTTTCTCAGTAAAAATATTTATCTCAGAGATTTTATAAATAGGACTGTTAATATTAATATATTTATTATTTGTACCATTAACTTCAAAGTATTTTCCATTGGTAATTTAAATATGAGCATATATATTCTTTAAAAGTTATTTCCTTATGTTAATTTGAGTGTAATAAAGAATTTAGATATGCATAACTGATTTAAATTTAAATTAACACCAGTATTAATTGGATGACAGGAATCTACAACTCTGAGCCATCTGAAAGTTTCTTATGAATCAAATGTTATTAGAATTTACATATACTACAGGGTAAGTGGGTAAAAATGCTAAATTTGTCTTTAAAGTTATGCAGATATTAAAAGTAAGGGAATGTACAAGTGTTTTCCTGAGTTGGGAGCTAAAAATCCATGATCATTGAGAGTAGTTCAACTATAAGGGCAACACAATTTTATTAAAATTAGCAAAGTTGGTGTTCATAATGGCAAAACATTATCAAGAAAAGTTGTTATTTGGTGGAATATATGCTATTTGGGTAGGCATAAAACACTCAGAAATGATTTTTAATATTTGTGTAAAATGGTAATTACATACAAAAATGTAATTCAACACTTAAAGAGTTAAACAACAGTTGTTGGAAAATCTTAGCCCATCAGTATACGGAAAAGTAACACAATAAGATGGATTTTGTTGGAAATAGTACAATATGTATAAATAATACCTCCTCATGAGTACCCCTCTAATCATATAAAATTATTCTCTATGATACTCTTTAATGGATAACTTTTTATTAAGATTTAGAAAGAAGATGGTATCTTAAATATACTTTATAGTAATTTCTGCTCCCCTCATAATTTCTGACAATGATTAAGTCATGCAAACTATCTTTAGAATATAGTTAAATATGTATAATCATTAATCAGAAATATCCCATAATAATATGCATAATTTCTACGATATAATGTTATAGTTAAAAGCAAGCCAAGCCTTTTGACATTTACATTTAATTTTATAGTCTCTTACTTTATCCAACAGTGTATGTCTTAGAGTATTTTCCCAAGAAGTAGATGATAATGATACATATATTCCTGTAAGTTTCTTGTCAGAAGTTTGCCCATTAAATCATAATAGGGAAACATGCCATATAAATTCTATGGCAGTTCAATTTATTAGGTAATATTTTGGATGTTCCATGCACATCTCTGTTTTATGAAAAAAGTTCTGTTAAATTTACTGCCTTCTCATCTACTAAATCAGATCTACTGCTTCAAGAGTTAGGCAACATGGTACTTTTGGCATTGTGCTTTTACAATTTCTTAGTACAAATCAATACACGACTTCTGGGTTTTTTTAGCAATGATTAATTCCCAGTTGATATGTTTCCATTAATCTTAATTACCTGATAATTTTGTGAAGATGTCAAAATGTTACCATCCAGCACACACTGGAGTAATATCATCAAAAATACTTTGTAACTAGACAAATTGATCCTGCATATCTTGCATATCTTTGCTGTAATGAAATATTGCACTCTCTTACAACTATAGCTGTAAATTGAGATAGTGCATTCTGCCCACGGTTCTGAACTTCATTGCTATTATCTTAAGCATTGTTACTGAACCAACACCTAAGTATATCATATACAATATTTATATGCTAAAATTATAAGCCTCAAATAAAACATTCACAAAAGCTGTAGTTTCCAAATTTCCTCGTTCTAATATGAACTGATGCCACTTTGGAAGGCAACATCATTAAATTTTGACAAAATTCTTAAAATTAGATTGTGGTTAAACTTACTGTTGACAGAAAAACAATTTACTGAGATGAATAAGATAGACTTAGTATTTTTCATCATGGGGAGATGACAGTGGGAAATAGAGGAGAGAGAAAAGAGAACAGAATACTACCTTTACTTAAAAGGTCAAAACACATTATGATTGAAGGAAAATGCTTTATTATCTTTAGTCCCTCAAGCTTGAAATTCACTGTCTAGTAAAATCACATAATGGAAACAAAATAAATCTTTAAGGGATAGACATTTGGTTTTCCATATTTATGTGTTTTTTTTTTATTTTGTTTTGTTCTTTTTAATGGAGACAGAGTCTCACTGTGGCCTTGGTAGAGTGCCATGGCATCATAGCTCACAGTAACCTCAAACTCTTTAGCTTAAGCAATTCTCTTGCCTCAGTCTCGCAAGTGGCTAGGACTACAGGCACCGGCCACAATGCCCCATTTTTTAATTTTTATTTATTTATTTTTTTTGTGAAGACAGGGTATCACCGTGGCTGGTCTCAAATTTCTGAGCTCAATGCAATCAACCCACCTCAGCCTCCCACAGTGCTAGGATTACAGGCGTGAACCACTAGGTCTGGCCCACATTTATGTTTTTTAATAAGGACATTAAAATCAAGGAAACCTGAAATCACCTTTTGTCATCACAATTTCAAGAAAAATGAGATTATGTTTTAAAAATAATTTAAAAGAATATAGATTAAATAAATATAAAACAAAGAATGATTCTTTTAATTTAATAATGCATTATGGCTTAACTAAAATAAAACAAAAATAATATATTTACTTTTTTTCTTTATGCAAATGAATAACATTTCATGAGTACTAATAGAACCCATTATCCAACTCTGGCAATTCATAGTTATGAGAATTTAAAGAAATTTCTTGTAATTACTTTGCTTCAGATTACTCATTGTTAAATGTGTATATTTCTCAAATAAACTGATATATTTTCCAACCTTTTGGAATGGTTTGTGGACATATATATTTTCAATAATTTTATTTATATATATACATATATATATATATTTTTGAAATAGAGTCTCTCTATGTCACCCTTGGTAGAGTGCTGTGGAATCACAGCTCATGGCAACCTCAAAGTCTTAGGCTTTAGCGATTCCCTTGCCTCGGCCTCCCAAGTAGCTGGGACTACAATAGCAGCCACAATGCTCGGCTATTTGTTGGTTGCAGTTGTTGTTGTTTAGCAGGCACAGTTCATGTTCAAACCCACCAGCCTTGGTGTATGTGGCCGGAACCCTACCCATTGAGCTATGGGAGCCGAGCCAATATATTAATTTTATTATACAAGAATTAATATGATCTGGAAAATCGCAGCCAACTGGTAATTCAGAATAACTTAAAAATCTATGCTTATAAATACATCTGAGATAGCTAATTTAATTTTTGGAGCAGTAAAATATCTTTATTGCTCCATATTACCAGCTTAGGAAAAATGAATGCTAGAAGAATACATTCATTAAATACTTATAAAATTATTTAGGGAATAGATTTATATACAATATAGATGGAAGGGATTCATACACAGAAAAAAAAAAGTTAGATAATGAAATCAGTCCATATACCTAAATTCAGACTATCAGAGTGCCACTGCCAGATGTACCATTCTGGGCTATCCAACTTTGGGCTAGTTCCTTGACTTTTTGACTCTGTCATTCCATCTGCAGGAGCTGTACCCATCATTAATGAGGATTCAATAAATGTAAACATGCAAAGTAGTTTAAAATGCACACAGCACAGAGAAAGCTAAGGTAAAATACTCATTAATATTATAGCACCTAAAATGTCCACAAAGAAACTATAAGTAAAATAATACCTGATGACAGATACTATTTCATTGTGTCATTTGTTACATATTATATTTCAAATAAAATTCAGACATTCCCTGGTGGTATGGTGGTTAGGATGTGACACTCTCAAATTAAATTCTGACATGAACAAAGCAGCTTATATAGGAAATACATCTAACTTTATCGTTCTTAGGCTATATGGTAACCAACTTGATAAATCGAAGAAATGTTCTTAAATGATAAGCATTTGAGATGCATGGAAGTTAATTTTATTATTTTTAAATTATCTTAATACATTAAAATCTCCTCAAATACCACATTAATGACTATAAGCAGGTTCCATGTCTTTTTTGCACAGTGCAGAGCAGGGAAAATAAATGAAGAAGCAGAAAAGGACCATTCATTATTAATTTAAGCAATTTCCCAAGAAACTGCACATATTTTGAAATATAGATTCTCTTGGATCGTCTGTCATTGATTATATCATCTTCAATGATAAAATATTTTTCCTAGTTATTTTAATACTTTGTTTATTTAGCTACTGTGCTAATATCTTTAATTTTATGTTCATTGGAATCATTGTTGGCAGAAACATTGCCATTTCTCACATCAAAGAGAAGGTAGTATTCCTTCAATTAATTATATTTGCCATAAGCTATTGATAGATTTGATCAGATTAAGAAAGTTACATTTTATTCCTAGCTTACTAATTATTTTTGTTATAAATGAGTAGTAAATTATTCCACTGTTATCATCAACTGAGATAATCTTATGTACGTATGTTGTTGTTTATTTTTTTTTCTCTCTCTTTCCATCTGTTGATTTGGCCAAGGGTAACAGGTTTTCTAAAGTTCAAATAACCTGGCATTCCTACTTTAAAATGTATGGTGTGTGTGAATAATGAGATCTCTGTTTCCAAAGAGATAACAATCACCAGTAGAGTCGTCTCCAGAAAGTCCAAGGTGAATTTGGTGACTTGATTAGGGCTTTTGTTTTCTTGCTATTGTCCAGGTCATGGGGCTCTTTATATATCTTTATTTCTGAAGGAAGCACAATATAAACTGTACCATTTAGTCCAACAAAGCTGCCTGTGCTAAAATTCACACATATTTCCTTTGATTTTTTGCAGTTAAAATTATATCAGGAATTCCTAGCTGTTGGTCAGAGTTTTATTTACCCAAATTTAAGTCTGGAGCAATATGTATTAATATATCTCATAGACATATACTTCTGAGTCTTACTTTATTTTGCGTATTCTGAAATCCAGAAACAACATATTTTAGATATTACTATTGTGGACAAAAGATAAGTTATCTATAAATTTACTGGTATGTTGACCTCATTTGAAGATAATTTTGGAACATACTATGTGCTATGATAACTGAAAATTAAATTTAATTTTGATTTGCTATACAATTTATAACTTTACTTTTCAGCAAAATTTATGAGTAAAGATTAGAATATTAAACAAAATATTAGAAAGAAGAAAATGCAAAGACTATAAATGGTCTAAATGGGTTTATACCTACTATAAATTATAAAATATACAGATTCTGACACCTGTAATAAGTTATTTAGTATCACTTGAATTAAATAATACACTAAGGTAAGAGGGGCGAATTATAAAGTTAACAAGATGAGCTTTGAGAGATTCTGTGAACTTCCTTAGATACAAATTCCATCACCTTCAAAACAAACAGCCTATTTAGTATAGCTGCAGAATTTAGAATTTTATTGGTTCTGATATGAAAAAGAGCCAAATTTTTATAGATGCCATTATAATATAAAATGAATCAGGTTCTTATATTTTTACGGTAGTTGACAATGTTTTATTATTACGAGTTAAAGATAATATGCAGGTAACTTTTGGAATTAATTATTGGTTTTAATGAGTTTACATTTTTTTTTTTTTTTTTTGCAATTTTTGGCCGGGGCTGGGTTTGAACCCGCCACCTCCAGCATATGGGGCCAGCGCCCTACTCCTTTGAGCCACAGGTGCTGCCCTGAGTTTACATTTTTTTTAAGAGAAATTATACTAACAAATAATTCCCCATGTAAAATTAAAATCTTTTGAAGTTCCAACACCTTCCAAGAGTAAGAACGTCTTTCCAGGTTCAGTGTTGGTGTGCTAATTACATATTAAAAAATAAAATTTTATCAAATGCTAGCACTGTGTAGATGCCATTTTTATATTAATTTCTGGGATTTAATGAAAATCCAAGATGTAAAATTAGTACTGTTAAGTGAATTATAGAGGTAAAGTTATATGTAACCTATAAAAACATATTTAACATTGTATTTTTGTATTTGTGTGTGTTCTTTGTATAATTACAAGTATTTGTACAAAACGTTAATTCTTTAAAACAATTCCTTGGTGAAGAAGATCTTTTTGAAAATATGAGCTGTAGAGAAAAGAACAGTATCTGAATATTGGTTTCTATTCTAGCCGAATTACCTTTAAATATTCTGTGTTTAAAGAATGAACATCTTAAGCTCAACAGAGACGCAGTAACATGAGGAGGAAAGGGAAAGGCCCTTCCTTAGCTCGTACAGTCACTCAGATCACTTTTCTCTTTTGGAGAAATTTCTTTCTTTCTCACGTAAGCATACCAATGTGGAAACATCTTCAAGTTCTAAGGACATTTCAGTATTTGATAACACCCTTGCGGGGAAATTTTGTCTTTCACTTCCTGTGCTGACCGTCAATTTGCCCCACAATTGTACAGGCGTATTAAAAACCGAGTTCTGTGACTTCATAAGAAAAGTATTTACAGCGCTCTATGACAGTAAATGTCCCATAGAGTTCTGTACCCGACGCCCCACCTTGTCATGTACAGTGTTCACTGATCGATTTCTCCTTCATATGGACTCTCTATTTGGGGTCTCTCCAATTGTCTGAAATAGCATAATCACAAGTACCTTTCTGCTTCATTTTCTGGTTTCAGATGATGCTTTATTCATCTTAGACATGTCATTTGAACTCCGTTTACATTACATACATATATACATTTGACAGTGTTTTAAGATAAAACATTAATTTCTGAATCTCACTAATATAACTGTTTTCTCTTTCACTGACATAGGAAGTTCTGTAAGGTAATTAAACATCATGATAGCTAATGAAGGCAGTTTAGTAAATAGTATGGGAGCTCAGAGTAATGGCTGCACAAATATGTGTTGAGTAAAATAAAAAAAAAAGAAGGAGAAGTGTTTCTAACCAAGTTAGGCATGTATCAATGTAAGAAGGAAATATCTAGGGAGGAAGACATCGTTCTCTTTAGAAGGACCTGTTGTAGGTAGGAATTTAACTTAATCTTTGAAGAATGGGTTAAATTTCAAGAAAAATACACTATTTTTTAAATTACAGGATACCAGGAAATTTAGCCTTTGTGCAAAATATTTTGATGAATAACAAATAGTTCAGTTTCTTTTCAAGAAAAGTACGTGTAATAATAAATTAGGAATATGGGCTGGAGAGGGATTTTTTAAAAAATGATTGTACATGATTTTTTTTGTCTTTTGAGTGGCAATGGGTAGTCACTGACCATTTTAATTAAAAATTAATAAAAAATAGGGCGGTGCCTGTGGCTCAAAGGAGTAGGGCGCTGGCCCCATATGCCGGAGGTGGTGGGTTCAAACCCTGCTCCGGCCAAAAACTGTAAGAAAAATATATATATATATATAAAAGAACAATGAAATAGAATACCTAGAGGATTTTCTGAAAGCACACTTGGTTGCAAACTTCGAATGTGAGAAATAATTCTCCCACGATTGCTGTTCCCACATACGCTAGAAGGAATTTGGCAACTTGAATTCACAGGGCATGGGACTGCGTGAGGAGGTTCGGGCTCAGCACGCAGGCAGAGCTCACAAGGGCATGTAGGTCCCCACTGATAGAATGTCCTAAAGGCATTTATACAACATGTTCTCTATTGCTGCAGTGATGAATGACCACAGGTTCGGTGGCTTGAGGAATCCCAGTTTATTACTGTGTTTATGTGAGCCCAGAGTATGAACACAACTTGGAACAGCTACTCCCTGCACAAGGCCAAAGTCAAGGAGCTGTTAGGGATGCATTTCATCCCCACCCCGAGGTTCTGGGGATTCTGCAGGATTCCGTTCCACGTGGCTGGTGGACTGAGATTTCCATTTCATGTCTGGCTTTCCGACTGGCACAGCTGTGATCTTCCAGAGGTGTTCTCATTCCCGGGCTGTGGCCATCTTCACCCACTTTCAGTGCCCATGGATAGGCAGCATCTTTCTCACACTTTGGGGCCCTCGGTGCTCCCCTTCCACATCATGCTTCCCTGCTTCTCTTTTCTGGAACATTCCTCTCACTGACACTTGACTCTGCTGTTTGTAAAGGCTAATGTCATTACATTGTCCTTACCGGGATAATTCTTCTGTTTTACGGTCAACTGATGGGGAACTTAATTCCAGCTTCAAAGCTTTCCCTAGCAATAGCTAGATTCATATTTCTTTGAATAACTGCAGGATGGGAATCTTGAGGGGTCATTTTTAGAATTCTCCCTGCCACATATAAGAATTCCCTACCACGTATGAGAATTATATTTAATTTTCAAAATTTATATAGTTTTCAACATTTATAAACTTTTACTACTGTAACGCAGATGTGACTAAATAAATTAGAGAAATATATTTAAAAGGTATAGCCAAATTCCGATTCATTTCCAGGAGCATATACTCAGTTAGGAAGTCTTATTTCTGTATGCTAAGGGCAGACAGGTTGTTTTTCACATCCTGTTTACAAACTTTGTTGCTCTCGGGTTTGTACACAGCCTAAGTTCTTTACATATGTAATTGACCTGATCATTGATTTTTCCCTAAATGTTGTTTGTACTGAACTCTCAAGGCCCCAGCAGCATGTTACATCATGATGATTGCCGCTGGATGTCAGATGCAGTTTTTTCTATTCCTTTAATGGTTGTTTTTTCTGTATTCATATTCCCTGACAGTTTAAGTGAAATTTTTCCCCAGAGAAAAAAACTACTGGGCACCCTCAGTGTTTCCCCTGTGCCGTGTACAATCTCTGCCTTCTGAGTCTCTACACTGGTTGCCCTTTCAGGTTGGCATTAACGTTTGTGCCTCTTTGAGAGTCTCTGCTTGCCAAATGTTATCACTTGCCTTTGTTCGCAGATAAAACTTAAGCCAAGGTTTCTAAAGTAACTGCTCCAACCAGTAGATGATTGCTAAAGACCTTATATTTGAGTGTGTGTGTGTATGTGTGTGTTTTAATTTAGCACATGTAGTTCTGGTCTATAATCCAGGTTTTTTCCACATGGTGCTAAAAGAAAGCAGCCGGAAGTAACACTTCATGCTTCTACAAGAAAAGAAATCCCCATTTCAACCCTCGACAGGATTATGTATTGAACAAAGAAGGCTACCTCACCTTTAAGACCTCTTGGTCACTATAACTAAGAGGGGAATGCTGGGCAGGACAGCACATTCAGCGGAGTTTCCAGTCCTTCACTAAAGCTACGAGGGTAGACCTGTGGTTTGAGACAAAAAAGTTCAGCTCAGAGAGCAAGTATTAGGATACCAGATTGCGGTCCCATATCTAGGTCATGTCTTTCCAAACAGTTTTAACAGTCATAAAGCTAAAGTTTTGTTCTCCATCTGTCGAACTTCATGTCTATTTCTCAGTTGGTTTGTAACTCACAGGGGGAGAAAAATGTGATTAATTATGACCCCTCAAAACACAGCAGTATCCTACATCTGCTCTGGTATTTTCCCCATCCTTCCCCCACGTACTCCATGTTTTCAGTTTTGCTTTCTCTATCTTTTGTTTTCCTTGTTATATTTTCTTTGCCATAGATTCCTAGTGCCAGATAATTAGGTGTCTGGGATTGTGACAACCTGATATTTTCCTGGTGCCTAGAATAGTACCTAGAACATAGTTGAAGCCCACTAATTATCTAGTGACTATCTGTTAAAATTACAAGCTAAAAATTGCCCCGGGTATAGTAAACTTGAAGATGTAGAAAAGATGTAGAAAATGGACAGAGCCTAATTTAGTTACCAAGGGTATTATCTTCCCTGCATTGTATCTCAGTTCGTATTACATTTTGGTTCTCTTCTCACTCTACTATTCACATTTCTTCCTGTGTAAGTGGAAAGAGTCAGGGAAAAGACAGGAAAATTGTTTTTACTTTTTTTTTTATGAAAAGAGTCTGTATCAAGCATCTCACAACCCTGAACCACACACACACACACACACACACATATAAATACAATCACACATCCTCTCAAAGGGACTGAAAAATATATTAGCTCCCTTTATTTATTAGAAAATCATTTAAGAACTATTTACTTGGTTTACTGCATGGTTTTTGTCAAAAATGATCCTTAAATGCATTCTTCAAACAACTCTTAACAGTTTGGCTGCCGTAATATGTGGGCATCGCTACATCTCTGTTCCACACAGCATTGCCAAAGTCGCTTTATTTTATCCTGAAAGTTTTTGATACATCATTATACTCTTTGCATAATGATGAACATGGGCACCTGTAGACAATCTTGGGAACATAACTTCCATAGATTCATGGAGCATCTGGATTGGTTTCCAACACTACACTATCTTTACTTCATCGCGGGAATTTTATTTAAGGCTTTGATGTCATAGATGTAATGATCGGTAAATGTTCACTACTAGCTACTCCTCCTCAACATTTCACATCCCTAAATGTATTCCAAAGCCATTTAAAACCAGCATATTTCCAGGATTTTATCATTCCTCTCGCCAAGAGTTTCAGTGCTCCTTCAAGCCAAAACTAATTTATCAGAGTTGAAGTCAATCCTAATTTCATCTCTTCCTTTACTTTACAAACTTCTTTGATGTATCTGAGTTTTGTTGTTCCCCTTGAATGTACACATACAAATATATTTCAAGGTCTAAAACTCGATTGCATTTTCGTTCTACATAATGTCTTGTGCTGACAGAACATCCTGTATTTTCTCAAGAAAAGCCACTTCCTAGCAGGTTCTAAGAAGTTAAAAATAGTTAAGTAGACTAGAAGGAAGAAACTCAGATCTTAAGGCACTCTAGTTAAATAGCCAATCGTCCCTGCATCTGTAATAAATATGTGACCTTACACCGATTAACTTACTGAGCTTTGTGTAGTTTAGTAAGTACTTCTCAGAAAAGATTATCCCAGAAAGAATATTCGAGCTGGCTATTTAGAAGTACAGACATTACTAAAGAAGCAGAGTATGGGTAATTACCATTCTTATTTCAACAATCTTGACCCATGACAATTTTTCATAAAATGCTGTATTTGGAAAGACTATAATTCTCCACAATTGGATAGCTACACAAAAATAAGCTGAAAGCACAAAAACACCCACCAAGCACCATTAGCTCCATGTCCCACACATCTTTAGTGTAAGTGAAATTCATTCACTGAAGTAAGGAAAACAAAACAAATGTGTAGAACTTAGTGTTTTTTTAAAACAGAATTTAGGGTTGTTGCATCTCCTCATGTGAAAATGAATTACGAAGACTTCAAGTGAATATGTGTATTTAGTTGCAATCGTCCAAGCGTAGTCCCCGTTTACTCAGTTTTGTTGATCTGAGTTAATCAAGATGTCTATTTTTAGAATATCTGGAATGGTGCTTCAAGCGATCGCCCCTAAATACTGTGTGCATGTTTACATTAGGCAGAGTTTTTAAAAATTTTGTTTCCTGTTTTCGTTTTTAATAACAGCATGTGGAAAAATATTTGAGTTGATTCTATTTGGGGGCTATTACAAATAAAGCTGCTATGCATTTATGGATGAGTTTTACGTGAATGTACATTATAATTTCTCTCAAATCCATGCCCACAAATGAAATCATTGGCTTATATGGATAATTCAATATTTGGTTGTCTTTTTTTAAATTTCACGTTAATTAGAGGGTACCAAGCCATGTTTAGTTTTATAAGAAACTTTCAAACTGATCTCAAGAGTGGCTGTACCATTTTATATTCCCATCAACAATGTACAATTGACCCAGTTTCTCCAAATCTTCACCAGTATTTGAGGTAAAGAAAAAAGAATCAGGGGTGAAGAGGTCTTGACAAGGTTTGATCCCCAAGAGCTTATAATCAAGCTGGACCAGAAACTCACAGGCTGCAGCTGACAGTGTATGGCTGCTCCTGTGAACTATCGTGTAAAGGAAGTCATTACGCCATTACTCAGTGAGAAAAGGAAAGGAAAGGAACAGGTGGGGGGGAGGACGGGTGACTCCAACTGAGAAGAAACTAGCAGTGCTACCACACTGGAATGAGCTGCTCTTTAGAAAACATGTGCCCTGCTCTCTCCACAACACATATTACATCAGATATTTCAGTATACTTGCATCTCATAGCTAGTTATTTTGTGTAACTAAAAGTAATAACAATAATAATAATCCTCATAGCACGGTAGGTGGTAAAAAGTGTAACTGTGGTTTATGGTACCCAAATTAAAGCTATTTTCAGAAATAACACTGAAAATGCCGTGGACTCTGCAGGCAGAGAGACTCAGATTAGGCTCAATTCCTGGCTTCTAACATGGGTAAGTCACCTATAATTGTGGTAAGGATTAAATGAAGTGTGTTCCTAAATGCTTTATCACAATGCCTGGTAAATACCCCAATAATTTGTTTCTACAAATGAAAATATTTTTCCAGAAATCAGACATGCTATGGCTAAAGCATTTAGTTTCTGTGCATTTTAGATAAAACTGCCCACCAACTGCCAAGTCCATACATGGGAAGAGGATGGAACTTAACCAAAAAAAAAAAAAAAAGGCATCGTTTTACAGGTTTACTATTCAAGCTTATTTAGTGACTAGTTTAAGATTATTAAAAGATACTTAGTGATTTGTAAAATAAATTGATGGTGACATTGTGTGTGTGTGTGCATGTATGTTGAGGCGTGTCAGAAAAGTCCTGTTCCTCTTCTATGTGGAAAGCATTTAGCATCCATTATGGTGGTTCCTTCCCATTCCTGACCCTCCCCACTTACTCCCCCTTCCCCTTTCTGCAACACCACTGGTGATTTATCAAAGTATCTCTTTGAACTATAAAACATATTCTCCCTCTAGGGGAATTGTAATACATAAGATGTTCTCCACCTCATTGCCTTTTCATGACATTTTGGTAGTCCTTATAGATTGCGGCCCTGGGCAGCTGTCCAGCTGACCTGTCCCATAATCTGTCTCTAGTTGCCTTTCCTCAAGATAGAATGCTTCAATGTGTTTCCAGACAATAAAGAAACACTATCTATTGTGATAATAAAGGTAAACTCATCCTCATGATTCAGAACTCGCCATTATGGCACTCTTCTCTGGAAGGAGAAGAAACTTTTCTTTAAGTCTCTTCATCTCCTTATGCTTTTAGTTGCCTGTCCCTTTTAAAGGATTCATACAGTAAACTAGTCATAGAGTGTGCTGGTGCTCTTAAATATCTCAATATATTGAAAAGAATTAAATAGATTAACTCTTCAGCTTGTAGTACTTACGATCATAAAGCTTTTACTGGTTATGACCATCAAATGATAGGGTAGTTAGAATTATCTCAATTTATACATAAACACTCCATTTTTACTTTTTGTATATTTCCATTCTATCATCTGACTTAAGTTTAGTAAGTACAAAAATGATAATATTTAGCAATTGACATTTTTTTTGGCAAATTAGCTATTCTTCTAATAAAATCTCTCCAAGTAATGTGTATTTGATTGGAGGTAAGGGAAAACAATGACTAGTATGGTCTTTTTACAGCATTTCCATTATTTTATGGCACAAAGAACAATTTTTTGTTATCGGCCTCGTCTAAGATTGATATATTACATCAACATGAGCTCTTGACTTCAGAGCTCAAAGTGAGAGGGCACTTCCACTCAATTCTACTCATCAGATATTGCTAAGATATTCTCCAGAAATCTGTGTTCTGACAGGTTCCTCAGGGAATTCCACCACCAGAAACTAAACATACTACTTCATTGTTTTGTTCGGGGGTGAGGGAGGGCAAACGTGTGGCAAGCAAGATTATTTTTTAGCATGTCCGAACTCTTCCTTCTCCTCCAGCCCTTGTCTATTGCATCACATGTGTGGAATACACACTGCATGTTATTTTTTCAGCTATCAGACCCTGTATGACAGCAGACTGTAACAGAATGTCATCAAAGAATAGACACCCTCTTCATTGGCCTGTTAGCTTTGTAGACAGGCCCATTTATGTGATTAGCTGCAAACGTCTCTTCTCTAGTCCCAGAGTGCCTCATGTGATCAGGACTATGTTCAAAATTAGCAGATACATCACCATGCTTTAAAATTCAAGCCAAACTCCATTTCCAACTCCAGAAATGATGATTTACTCTAACCCTAGCTTAGAGTTCATTAACCATTTCACGTTCTCAAAGTTTTTTTCTTTTTTCTTTTTACATATACATGTGTTTATTAGGTTTCCACTTTTTGCCTTCACAAAATTGAAAAGGCTTAAAATTTAACAACAATAACAATGTTTAAGGTAAGGGCTAGAAACAAAAATCTCACATAGAACGAACGAAGATGAATCCATTCAGAAAAGAAATCAAACAATCAAAATAGGATGCTAAGAGTGTAAATGTCAAAGTGTGTATAAAACAATCATATGAAAGTGCAAAATCAATCTATTTCTCAGAGTCAGGATTATTTTTACATTAAATCACAGCACAGTTGAGGCATCAACATGCTAATCCAGTTAAACTCTTGTTCAATCCCTGTTTATTAAGGGTGAAATCTCATAGTCCAACATCAAGACATTTACCTAATTTAACATAAAACAAAGAAAATTATTAAAAATAAAGTGGGTTTATATATGAAAGCAAAAAGTTTAGGTTGAATTTTAAAACTTACTGAGTCTGAGATAAAATTATACAATGAGAAACCTATACTGGTAATTTTACGAATTGAATAGATACTTATTTTTAATGGTTATTTTTGCCGATAAACTAAACAGGTGCAAACAAGAAAATATCAAAGATTTTTTTCCTAAAATCTCTTCTTTTTTCTAGAGACCTTCTCTATCACTGAGACTGGAGTGTAGTGACAGGATCATAGCTCACTGCAACCTTGATTTCCTAGGATAAAGTGATCCTCTTGCCTCAGCCTCCTAAATAGATAGGAAAACAGGGGTCCACTGCCACACCCAGCTAATTTTTTAAATATTAATTTTGTGATTTTTGGTATGTTACACAGGTTGGTCCTAAACTCCTAACTTCAAGTCATCCTCCTGCCTTAGCCTCCCCAGGTACTGAGATTACTGTTACAAGCCATAGCACCCTGCCCAACTGATTTATAAGAATCTCTACAAAGATAGTACTGCTTCTCAAGCTTTATTTTATAATTAGAATCTGATGCATAATAAATTCACCCATTAAATGTGAGCTAAAACTTATAATCATGTACCTTTTACCATAAAAAGTCCCAAATAAAAGATGGCAAGCATATTTGCCAAGGTCATCCTAACATCATTTAAAAAATGGACTAGGAATACAATTATGATATTTGAAGATGCTGCCCACCCAAGGCCCTCAATATTACAAAGTCTTTTAATTGGTATTAAAATTACAACAGCAATATCAATTCCATCCTCCCCTGCTGCCTTGTACAGATTGCATTTTATTAGTCTGAAGACTTTTAAATGGTTTGAAGTGATAATTAAAATGATCCTTTAATATGTTCCATTTTATTCATTGTCAGCGATTCAAGGTCATATGCCATTGTCCATTGTTATGTTCAACAGTGTAAAGATTTTTCCACTGCAATTTATACCTTGGAAGTTTTTATAGTTTGGTGTATTTTCAATGTATCTTAGAAAATTCTTTCTAGCAACTAATTGTAATTAACTTCAAAGGGACTTATCATCTAACAGTATTTCAATTAATTTGGTTTCTCAAGTTCATAGTCACAAAAAATTAATAATGTATTAACAGAGTTATTTCATAATTCATAGGCAAAGTTTTTGCTTATTTAACTTTGAAGAATGACAATCATACCTTTCTTAAGGAACATATTAAAAAGCACAATTAAAATGATATTTTAGAGTTTTTGTTTAATTCTTTTTCTTTTCTTCTTTTTTTTTTTTTTTTTTTTTTTTGGTTGGAGATTCGTTGAGGGTACAAAGAACTGGGTTACACTGATTGCGTTTGTTAGGAAAAGTCTCTCTTATAATTGTGTTTTTGTTTAATTCTTTCCAACAAAGCATATGAAAAAGATGAGAGCACTTCGATTTCTATAATATTAAGAAGTTTACCATAACTGTAATAATTTCGAAAGTCAGACTTTTTATACACATAAGTTATTCGATCTTTTCCCGTTTGAGGACCAATGGGTTTTCTTATATTTAAAGGTTTATTTTTCTGCCCTAGTATATTCTGAGTCTTCTACTGGTTGACTAGTTCTCATGCTATCCTGGAATAAGTGTTCAGAAAGCTCCTTGAATAAGTGTACATAATTCACAGCTCAAGTTTACATTTGCAGGTCAGGCATTTTTATAGACCCTTAATAACTTTGTATCCTGTTTTCAATAGTGAGGTTCTTATTAAGTTCCCTGGGCAAGCCCCAACTGACAACTTAGTTCAAAACATCTTGCTCGTGTTTTCCTGTTAGGTTAGAGTCCTGGTTGCGGTCTCTGAGAGGTATGACATATTCAAACAGAAAGACTTCGATTCTCATTAGGCATTGCATTCCATCTCGCAACCTTTGCCCTATTGTGAACTTGTAGGAAAATCCAACAGGTATATAGGCCAGGAAACAAAATTTGAGATAGATAACCCTCTGCTTCTTCCTGCATGCCCCAAATGCACCCTCATATTCCACCTTCTTTACATTAAAGCTCAAGTTTGCTGTGTCGTTCCTTATTAAAAACACAACATGTGGTTCAACATAACAGTATTCCGATTCACCCTTATTATATGCTATGGTGGCATACAATTAAATTCGAAAAGTCCCAGGAGAAAGCGCGATATACCTCATTGCTGAAAAGCACTATGGTTGCCTTTGAAGTATTCCCCCAGCCATATGTTGACTGTGGTGATATTCAGCAATGAAGTAGGTAGCACTTTTTCTAGGATGAGTTCACAAACTTAATTGTCGGACCTTGTGTAAGATTGAAAAAGTGTCTTGTTCTGTTCCTCTATTTTAATATTCAATAATAATTACAATGTCTATACTTTGGTTCAATTTAATAAAGAAAGATGTTAAAATTATGAAAGATACCAGTGGAGAGGATCTTGACCTGTTGAGATACTGATAAATACCTTGTGTAATCCAAAGAAGGAGATATCGGTTATTACCTCACCCATGTGAAAATTATCCCCTTATATTTTAACAGCACTTTATTCCATAACTATGATGATATGAGTTAACTGTAAATGTTCGACGGAAGAAGCACTCTATATTCTCAATTGAGTTCTTAAAAATAAATCCACATTCATCCTTTTAATTAACAGGGGTAACAGAAATAGGTACATTAACTCCATCTTACGTACTGAAAAATTAAGGTATAAATTTAAGATATTGTAGATTCCAGAATGTGACAAAACAAAAAAAAACATATTTTACAGAAGTACATAACAACACCTACAACCTGAAGTCACAGGCAAACACAAACCCACATCAGTTCTGTAGAAATAGTTTCTTAAAGCTTTATTTGTCACAGAATATGTTACAGGTGGTGTTTCTTTTTCTTGTTGTGAGGTGGTGTTTCTTATGCCATTAAACGTACAAACTCAGTAGGACAATGTGATTGATATTTCATCATGCTAGGGAATCTATCTGTCACGTCATAACAGTATTCTGGAGCATCCTTAGCTTAGAATAATTAAGTGAATCAACTATTATTAGATGAAGCCATTTTCATATTATTCCACTGTAATTTAAACAAGTAATTGAACATTGTTTGAATAGTTAAGCAATAATAGAAGTTTCCGAGAGCTTTCACAACTTTGAGCTGTGCAAAAAACGTATCCTATCAAAGTATAATAATGAGTTTATTACATAAGTTGATAATTTACAACTTTGACATCAAATACAATGTGTAACAAATTAAAACATAATAAAGCCCAAGTTAACTATCATTCTGTCACTCATCCTTCTCTAAACACTCTTCAGTCATCCAACTAACATTTTATAATCACCTATGATGTCTAAGAAAGCATACCACATATTTCAGGAGATAACAGATAAGTTGCTAAGCATATCTCTGTGGTATGAATCTCTATTTCCCACCCCTCAAAAAATTGTGTGCTGATGTTGGGCATCTAGTTGACCCCAACCTGAGATAGTGGCCAGCAAGGGAGCTGGTGCTGAGGAAAGGATAAAACTTACACCAAAATTAGTGCTTTAAACTGGAAGCCTGTAAGGGCATACACTGTTTCCTGTACCTGGTGGCAGCATGAAAGCAAGGCAGCACCTGTCCTGTTTCCCATTCTCTTTTTATTGAGTACATAACCGAGTGTATGTGCAAGGATGCATAGCAGTCAGCACTTAAGGTTAAAAATGAAAGGGGATATTACAACCCGGAGGAAGGTTGGGAAAAGGTAAACAGGGACTTAGAATAATGCAATATGTAATGAGGCCAGATAATGGTGCACGGAGAAGTGAGAGGGAGGAGAGTAAGTCTCATCTCCTCCCTCAGACAGACATCTCAGCTTCTCTTGCCTAAGCTACTAGTTGATGGCCTCAGCTGCCAGCACTGCTAATTTCTCCATGTGGGAGAGTCGTGCAGACATTCTCCTGACTGAGACGTGCAGAGTCCTTTCTTCTCAATTAGGAGCACAGGGTGGCTCGCCTGCGGGCTTCATCCTGGCTTTGGAAGGGACCATGGGGTCTCAGCTTACCTATTCCCACATGTTAAAACCATACAACTATTGCAATGGTTATAGGAGATGAGGCTTTGGGGAGCTAATTAGATTATGAGGACAAAGTCCTGAGGAATAGGATTTGTGCCCTTATACAGGGTCACAGAGAGCTACTTTGCCCCTTCCACCAAGTAAGGAAACACCTAAGAAGTGCCATCTACAAATGAGGAAACTGGTCCTATTCAGACACCCAATCTGCCAGAACTGTGATCTTGGACTTCCCAGATTCCAGAATTGTGTAAAATAAACTTCTGTTGTATATAAGCTACCTAGTCTATGGAATTGTCTTGTACCCGTCTAAATGGACTAAGGAAAGTACTCCTAAAGTGCCCTAGAACTTTATAAAGTTAATAAAACAAAACTAAAGATCCTGACATTTTCCTTTGGGTACTGAAATACATTCATACATAAGTAATTTATAGAACTGACTCTATTTCCTTGTTTTGCATTTTAAATAAGAAACGTGTGGGCTTCAAAACTCACTGTTACCTATTGAAAATTCTTTAAATTTAAAAAATACATAAACAAGAGATAATTTATATAGAAAACAGTAGATCTCGAAGATGTTAATGCACAACAGGATGAGCCAAGAAACTTAAACGAAATTTCATGTCTAGACTATAATCCATCGGAATCTGATACAATTGGTTTGCAGTAATGTTTAGGCACTAATATAAATTAAAATATAATTTAAAAGGGCCACAGTTAATTCTGACATGCTGAGAAATATTAAGTGTAAAACACGTAATACAATTTTAAGAGAAGTGTGTGATGAAAAGGCTGCAGTTACATATAGGAAAAAAAATGGTCAGTTGGGCATTAATACAAATGTAATTCTTGTCATCTGGTAAAATAAAAAATCTACATCATTAATGGTAGGTTATAAATGAAAGAAATTGACAAGTGTCACTATCATACTCTTTAGTTTGTATATGTATGTGCTACATATATACACACAAATGTCACATGTATGTATATATGCAATTTTTTATAGGAACCATCAAATACGTAAGATGTTTAGCATTAAAGTGAATGACGTATGTGTCAACAAAAACGAAAGTTAGAACTGAAATAAAGAAGGAAAAAGATGAATAGAGTGTGAATGTATCTACTAACAAAGAATAAGATCCATATTTATGTAGAAATGGTAGTCAGGAGAGCTACAGCAGCACTGTGCTGTGCACAACACCCCAAAAAAGCAATTAAGAAAGATATTTGCCAGATGGCTGTTGGCAATCATATGAATAAATTGGCTAAAGCTCAATTTCTCTAAAATATTTTAATATATAGGGCAGCATCCGCGGCTCAAAGGAGTAGGGTGCTGGCACCATATCCAGAGGTGGTGGTTTCAAACGCAGCCCTTGCCAAAAAAAAAAAAAAAAAAATTATATATACAGCAGAGACTTTCAGTACTACCAGTCTGATAAAGGTTCTTTCAAATGAAGTGGATGCTTCCATTCAGTCTGTGTAAATATTCACAGCAGAACCTAAAAGGTCTGTGCTCATCTGAACACCAAGGCTACATGACTCTTCATCAGAATATTGGCTAGAAGCCACATCTGATTTCCAGTGTGGCTTGCTTTCTATCTATAAAAAGAAACACAACCTGAGACACTGCTGTATAAACATACCATGCCCATGGTTGGGAAGAATCAACATTGTCAAAATGTCTATTCTACCCAAAGCAATATACAATTTTAATGCAATACCTATTAAAGTTCCATTGTCATATTTCAAAGATCTCGAAAAAAAATACATCATTTTATATGGAATCAGAAAAAACCTCAAATAGCTAAGACATTACTCAAAAATAAAAACAAACCAGGAGGAATTATGCCACCAGACCTCAGACTATACTATAAATTGATAGTGATCAAAACAGCACAGTACTGGCACAAAAACAGAGAGGTAGATGTATGGGACAGAATAGATAAACAAGAGATGAACCCAGCTACTTACTGTTATTTGATCTTTGAGAAGCCAATTAAAAACATTCAGTGGGGAAAATATTCCCTATTTAACAAATGGTTCTGGGTGAACTGGCTGGTGACCTGTAGAAGGCTGAAACTGGACCCACACCTTTCACCATTAACTAAGATAGACTCTCACTGGATTAAACATTTAAACTTAAGACATGAAACTATAAAAATGCCAGAAGAAAATGCAGGGAAAACTCGAAGGAATCAGCCTGGGCAAATCTTTTATGAGGAGGACTCCCCAGGCAATTGAAGCAGCATCAAAAAGACACTACTGGGACCTGATCAAACTAAACAGCTTCTGCACAGCCAAGAATATAGTAAGTAAAGTAAGCAGACAGACCTCAGATTGGGAAAAGATATTTGCAGGTTATGCCTCTGACAAAGGTTTAATAACCAGAATCCACAGAGAACTCAAACATATGAGCAAGAAAAGAATAAGTGATTGCATCTCAGGGTGAGCAAGGGACTTGAAGAGAAACTTCTCTGAAGAAGACAGGTGCACGGCCTACAGACACATGAAAAAATGCTCATCATCCTTAATCATCAGAGAAATGCAAATCAAAACTACTTTGAGATATCATCTAACCCCAGTAAGATTAGCCCACATTACAAAATCCCAAAACCAGAGATGTTGGCATGGATGTGGAGAAAAGGCAACACTTCTACATTGCTGGTGGGAATGCAAACCAATACGTTCCCTTTGGAAAGATGTTTGGAGAATACTTAAAGATCTAAAAATACACCTGCCATTCGATCCTAGAATTTCCCTGCTAGGTATATATCCAGAAGACCAAAAATCATATTATAACAAAGATATTTGTACCAGAATGTTTACTGCAGCCCAATTCATAATTGCTAAGTCATGGAAGGAGCCCAAGTGCCCATCGACTAATGAATGGATTAATAAATTGTGGTATATGTACACCATGGAATATTATGCA
>CAUYRH010032977.1:0-10440 GCA_963574655.1 Perodicticus potto | reverse complement strand
CATGTACACCATGGAATTCTATGCAGCCTTAAAGAAAGATGGAGACTTTACCTCTTTCGTGTTTACATGATGGAGCTGGAACATATTCTTCTTAGCAAAGTATCTCAAGAATGAAAGAAAAAGTATCCAATGTACTCAGCCCTACTATGAAGCTAATTTATAGGTTTCATATAAAGGCTATAACCCAACTATAGCACAAGAATATGGGGAAAGGGGAAAGAGAGGGGGGAGTTTGGGGTGGAAGGAGGGTAATTGGTGGGGCCACACCTATGGTGCATTTTAGAAGGGTACAGGTGAAACTTACTAAATGCAGAATACAAATGTCTTCATACAATAAGTAAGAAAATGTCATGAAGGCTATGTTAAACAGTTTGATGACAACATTTCAGATTGTATATGAAACCAGCACATTGTACCCCTTGATTGCACTAATGTACGCAGCTATGATTTAATAAAAAAAATAAATAAAAGTTTCCCATTATAAAATATTAACTTGAAAAATAATAAAATGAATCACTTGGAGCCACACTACTGTCCTATACATAGCCACTAGCCACACATGGTTATTGGAATTAAAATTAACTTAGATTAACTCATACACAGTTCTGAGGTTTGGTCACTCAGCACAGTTCAAGCATTCAAGGAAAATGCCCATTACTGGCTGGCACCGTCTGGATCTTTAGTATCTGAGATATTAAAAACATTTTGAGTTTACATGGCCAAGGAAATAGTATTCATACTAATATACTAGCAAGATAGCATTTATGTAACTTTGAAACTTGGGGAAATGCATTTTGCTGTGGGCACGTATCTGTGTGAACAAGGGTTTCACAACAAGATCAACAAGATCAAAGCAATGCTTCCTTTGACCAAGGAGAGGCTGAAATATCATGGAGCAGGTTACTGAATTAGCTATACCACTAAGGCAGTGGTTCTCAACCTTCCTAATGCCGCAGCCCTTTAATACAGTGCTGAGAATTATTGCAGGAAGGTATTAGCATACTTTCATATGTGCCTAAAACAATATAAAAAATGAATTTAAAAAACAAAAAATTGACAGGTGAGGAGTTTTGAGAGAGGTCTTCACCAGTACAAAGAGGAAGAGGTTGGAGACCAGAGTGCATCGGGGATGAGCCACTTACCCTTTAGGTGGCTGTCCTTGGATCACACCTACGGTGCATCTTAGAAGGGTACAGGTGAAACTTACTAAATGCAGAATACAAATGTTTTCATACAATAACCAAGAAAATGCCATGAAGGTTATGTCGAACAGTTGGATGAAAATATTTCAGATTGTATATGAAGCCAGCACATTGTACCCCATGATTGCACTAATGTACACAGCTATGATTTAATTAAAAAAATGCATGGAATAATAATGGGAAAGAAATAGAACAAAATAAATAAAAGCAAACCCCCTTTCCTCTTAAGAGGCTGCAGGACTCCGCCCACCACTTTTCACTGTTGACAAAAAGCAAGCAAAGCTTCTGAGAAGTGCTTCCCTTTGAGCCACTGAAGTTTGTGACTTGCCCCTGGCGCTCTTTCAAGCTGCCAGATGCCACCCCCTCAAAGATGCTCTTTGTGCCTCATGTTAAACCCCGTCCAGCCTCCCAGCTGGAGCGGCTCCTTCTGCTCTCCGCCACTGCCGCCAGGGACGACGGCGGCCTTCAGATGGCATCTTTGGGGCCGTGCTTCCTGCACGAGACCCCAGGAGCGAGTCCTTGGGACGGACTGAGACGTGCAGACTTCCTCTGCTGCACCCAGAAAGTCTGAGGGCCTCCCACAGAAGCAGCCTCAGCTCATGTAGCAGGGTCCTCTGTGAAAGGTTCAGGCCGAACTCTAGAAGTGGAGGGTCCCCTCAATTGTCACGTGTGGTCACCATGAGCAGCTCCGTGACTCCTCGGAGAGTCACATAGATCATGCAGGACAAATCTGACTCCTCACCGTGGCTGTCCTGGAGACGGTCAACCCTCACAATTGGCAAGTGACCCCGTGTGCTATCGTCTACCCATCCCCCGCCGGCTTTCCTGGTCAGTCTCACAAGGCTCAGCAGAAACAATTTAGAGCGGCCCGCAGCGCGTGTGCTCGGCTGTCAGCTGGGCCATGCTCTGCCTGCCGCCTTGCCTTGGTGGCCGCACCGTATGTCAACAAGTGTCCTTCCCGCGGTCTGTTTACTTTCCTGGTTTGGGCCTTTTTGTGCTTTTCGTTGGTGATTCTGCTACAGCAAACATCCCCCCAGTGTGGGACTACAGTGCTGGCTAGTGTCCCTACGAGCAGCAGGGCTGTGTGTGCCGCACAGGGACGGCGCGGGTGTTAGAGACGCATCTGTCAGGCATGAGTCTCGGTGCAGGTGGCCAGGAGCTCAAGGTGAGCAAATCAGTAACACATTAAGTCAGTTGTCCTCATGCACATGCAGGAAAACGTATAAAACCAAGTTATATATTAAGGAGTTAATGAGAATGCTGTGACCAGAGGCAAGCGGGAACCTAACTGTGTACCTGGGTCATTATGAAAGTTGGGAGATACATGAAAATCAAGAAACATACAATCTGTGGGGACAGAAGCCAATGAAGCCCTCTGATAAGCCAAGCAAGCTGAAACTTGCACAGGTGACTCAGAAAGGACATTGTTGATGGCGTTTCTTGGAAGTGAAATAAGGGACCGTAACACCGTCTGTCTCAAAACTTTCGTTGTAACCTACATGTTTCCCTTAGAGCAATAATTTAGTATTTGCTAATTCAGTGTTCACAGAGACCTTATAGAACATAACAACCATGAGAAACAAAAATTGACTGCACTTCTCACCAGTATCTCTGCTGAAGGGTGTAACGTTCAAATAATGTGTTCTGCTACATTATTATTTAAGATCCTATAGGGCACTTCTTGCTGTGAAGAAATCCAAGGCATATGGATCTGGTACAGAAGGAGACATTCAGGAAATTGGAGGGTGGGGGAAGAAGAGAGCTCACACGTACACAAGATCTGCTATCACATGGATTCTCTGATTTCTCACACAACTCTGCCCTGAGCCACCTTAGTCGCTCGTTCGTACCTTCAACACTGAGTTCTGAGCACCCACCAGGTGCCAGGCACCATTCTGGGCCCTGGATCAGTGACCAAAACACACAAACATCTCCTCTTTCCAGAGCTCACTTACTGATGGCAGAAGTTGACAATACTCAAATCAGCATTAGTACAGCATGGAGCACACCAGATTTGGTAAGTATAGGGCAAAATAAGAAACAGCAGGGAGCGGTTTGATTTTTTAAAAAATAATGGCGATCAGAGATCCTACTGAGAAGACAACTTTTGAGCAAAAGTCTGGAGATTTTGCCCATAAGGAAAGAGAGCCGTGGATAGGTCGTTATTGCTGGAAGTTCTCTGGGCCACCAGTCCCTGAACTGTGATGTCTGCCTGCCTATCCAATCTTCTCTGTATCTCCACCTGTGCTCACCTGGGTTTACGGTAAAGGCTTGGCAAATAATTATTGAACAGACTGTCCTCTGGCCACATCAGAGTCTATTTCCTCTCTTGGGTTTATAGTAGGTCGAATGGTGGTCCCCCCTCCCCAAGCCCTGCAAATGCTATGTCCATTTCTAAGTGCCCAAACTTGTGATGAGACCTTATTTCCGTGGAACGGGGTCTCTGCAGAAGTAACTAAGTTAAGGATCTGGATATGAGAACATCCTAGATTGAGGGCGGATGCTTAATCCAATGACTGGTGTCATTCTAAGAGACAGAAAAAGAACAGATACAGAGAAGAGAGAGGCCACGTGAAGCTGAAGGCAGAGAAGGTAGTGATACAGCCAAAAACCAAGGGGCACCACAAACCAGGAGTCACCAGACACTGGGGTGGGGGGGGTAAGAGGGTCCCTCAGAAGGGACTGCAGCTTAGATTTCCCATTCCAGAACTCGAGGGGGACACATTTCTGTGGCTTTAAGTCACACAGTGTGTGACCATTAGTCATGGAAGCCCTAGGGAACCGATAAACAGAGGTGGCCCCCCAAAAGCATACACATTTTATGAAAGGAAAAAGAACTGTATTGAAAAACTATATACCGGTAAAGTTTGCTATCTTTTACCTCTTATGGTTGCAGACTTGAGTACGAACTGTAACTGTATTAAAATTGTAATACTAAAGTCATGTTTGACTTCTGCAATTATAGCAGATAGAAGATACAATATAACAAACTTTCTCAGTACGTATTGAGGATTAATACAGTTTTTTCCATTCTTAAAATGTGTATGCATTGGGCGACGCTTGTGGCTTAGCAACTAGGGCGCCGGCCCCATATACCAAGGGTGGCGCGTTCAAACCCAGCCCCGGCTGAACTGTATCAAAAATTAGCCGAGCACTGTGGCAGGTGCCTGTGGTCCCAGCTACTTGGGAGGCTGAGGCAAGAGAATCGCCTAAGTCCAAGAGCTGGAGGTTGCTGTGAGCTGTGACTCCATAGCACTCTACTGAGGGCGATAGAGTGAGACTCTGTCTCTACAAAAAAAAAAAAATGTGTATGCATTTTTAGTACACCCTCTGTAAGTTGTAAAAATCCCAGCTGAGAAAAACCAATCAGAGCCACCTCCCTCCCCCCAAATTGTAGGGGCTGAATGACCAAAACAAAGTACAGTGAGGCACAGGGTGTACCTGCTGGTTGATCTGTGTAAACATCACCTTGGAAATGAACCATTTCTCTTCCTCATCCACCTGACTCCCCCTGACCAACAACCTACCCCTAACCCAACACAGCGGCATGGTGTGTGCACGGCGTAGGGTGTAGAGCTCTGTGAACCCCCAGCACACACACCACAGCATCCCTCGCCCATGTTGTCTGAAGCAGAGGGGAAGCCAGTCATCTTTTGTGTCTGGGGAATTGTGCACTGGTACTCAATGGACTTGCTGAAATGAAATAAGCATTGCTGTGACAACTTCTTCCATCAGCAAAGCTCGCTTATGGGGAGAGACACATCAATAGTAGCAATTAGCACTTGGATGAGGGCACTCATGAAACTATGCTCTTCTATTGCAATCTGAGTGGCATCAAATGCATTTATTCTAGTAAATCTTGATCTCTCCATTGGGTAATAAAGGTGTAAATGAAAAGTGGTACTTACTTTATGCTTAAAGAAAACCTAGTTCACTTTTTACACCTCCAAGTGATCTTTTAAATGGAGACAGTAACAAATCTACAACATGGGTTAGATGGTTCAGGTTCTTGTCTGTGTGTGCAATGCATTCTTGTATCGCAGGCCTAATGCTGGATCTCATATCAGTACAAATAACTTGTCATGAGTAATGGTAAGGGCAGGGGATATACTAGACAAAGTTGGAGACTTCAAAACTCAGAGTTAGTTGCCCTCATAACTCCAACTGCCGCCCTCAAGAAGAAGCCTACACTGCTCTTAAGAAGATCTACCAGCTGAGTGCCTGTAGCTCAGTGGTTAAGGCACAGGCCATGTGCACTGGGCTGGCGGGTTCAAACCTAGCCTGGGCCTGCTAACAACAACAATAAAAATGCTGGATATTGTGGCGGGCACCTGTAATCCCAGCTGCTAGGGAGACTGAGGCAAGAGAATTGCTTGAGCCCAAGAATTTGAGGTTGCTATGAGCTGTGATACTGCAGAACTCTACAGAGGGCAACGAAGTATGACTCTGTCCCTTAAAAAAAAAAAAAGACAAAGAAAATCTGCTGTCAGAGCATTGCTAATTAATCCATAGATCTGCAAGTTGACTATTCATGAACCTAAAGCACATGGGCCAGGCGCCTCCCCTCCTTCCAGACTTAATGACGAGGAGATGGAAAGTCGATTCAAGGAACATGATTTGCAAATGTATTTGGGTGCCTCCCACAATCTGGAACATTTTCATTAAGATCAGGATACACACACCTACACACATTCATCTCACTGAAACGAAAGCTTCATTACATGGCGCTGTTTTCCATTCGATTCCATCCAGTCCCATTTCATTCCGTGCTTTTCTAATTCTTAAACACCTGCTAAATTTATCTCCTCTCCTTCTCATGGGTCATTACTGGCAATTGGAAAAACACCAGCTGATGGTGCGATGAAGTCCCATCTTACGTGGTGAGGAGGGGCTACGGGAAGGCTGTGAGGCCAAAGTACAGAATCAAATGCATCCATGGAAGAAAAGTCTCGGGAAGGCGTCACAGTGGAGAATAAAATATAAAAATCCCTTAGCCCGGCGAGTCCAGCATCAGGGAGAGGGGAGTTTCCACAGTTGGATGCCAGTTGCCATCAGCAGTCCTCGGGCATCACGTTGTAGCAATGACACAAACTAAACTCACACTATGAAAAGCACAGCAGAACCGAGACGTGCCAGGGAAAAACAGGAACATCTGTGCCTCACCCTCACTCCAGGCCATGCACCCGGGGTGGGGTGGCAAGGAGCTCCCTGTCTCTTTTAAGTTTCTGCTTGTAAGTACAAAATGACATGCTGACCCTGCGTGAGGTCTGTTTTCTCATCTGTAAAATCAGCATTCATTCATCTAAACCAATTTTTTAAATGTCTGTTCTACACTGCTCCACCTTTCAAAATCCCGAGAAGCTCTAACTAACTTCACAATTGGATCTACCTTTGATGAGTTGAGTCATGCAGTGGCACCCAAAAGCCCTAGAATCTGAGAGGTTTCCCTAAAGCTTTCAATTCGTGAGTTTCTCCGGGCCTTGGTTCTCTGAGTCCACAGCCCTTATCTTCTCTTTCGTAGTAACAAATATCCCACAATTCTCCTTATATTAAAAGCTGATACTTTACAATAAGAGATACCTTGAAAGCTGAGATTTTTTTTTAAGGTATGAAAACCTTGAACAAATAATCAAAGAAATTTTACTGAGACAAGTAGAAGAGTTTCAGATTCCTATGACAACTTCCCAGAACAAATTCTATCAGCAGCTTCAAAATTTGGACCCTGAGACCTTCATAAATCAGAAGAAGAAAAAGACTTTCTTCCATGAACCTGGTTACTTACAGTCCAGGAAATAATCAGGGCAGGCTACTGCGGTTTTTCTTTGGTTTGCTTCCTTCTGAAAACCCTCAGCTAATGATTCCAAACATTCTCTTAGTGATTACAGCTTCCTGGTGATCAACAGCCGCAAAGTCATCATTCTCTGCAGAAGCCTTTTCCGAAGGGAAAAATGGAAAGCCAGGAAAAAAATCACAGCAAGCCCCTGCTTAGAGTGCTGAAGCTCCCCACAGCACGCAGAATAAAATCGACAGCACTCCACCTGCTCTGAGACCCCACATGGTCTGGCTCTCTACACTCACCTGCTAGCTCTTCCCTTCCCTGTACCCCAGATCCAGTGGCTGTCTTGTTTCCTTTGGACACACCATAGGAAACTCCTGCCTCAAATGCATCACCTTTGCTTCATGCCTGCCCTGTGACACTTCCTACACACACACACACACACACACACGTGCATCTTTAAAGCCTCTTTTCTACACTTCACTTGGGTTTCACTCCTTAGGGAACAGAGTAGTTGAATTGTGTCCCATCAAAAGACATGTTCAAGTCCTAAGCCTTGGTTTAAGAATTGGCCTTACTGGGAAATAGGGTAATTAGTTTAGGATCACAAGATGAATCATCCTGGATTTTAGGGTGGGCCCTAAATCCAATGGCTGGTTTCCTTATAAGGCAGCAGTTTTCAACCTGTGGGTCGCGACCCCTTTGGGGGTTGAACGACCCTTTGGCAGGGGTCGCCTAAGACCATCCTGCACATCAGATATTTACATTACGATTCATAACAGTAGCAAAATTACAGTTATGATGTAGCAATGAAAATAATTTTATGTTTAGCGATCACCACAACACGAGGAACTGTATTAAAGGGTCGCGGCAATAAGGCTGAGAACCACTGTTATAAGGGAAGGAGAGGGACATTTGAGACACACAGATACAGAGGAGAGACACCGAGGAAGGCCACCTGGAGACACAGGCAGAGAGTGGAGTGATGGTGCCACAGCTGAGAACACCAAGGACTGCCCACGATCACCAGGAACTGGGACAGATGCCCAGCCGGCAACGGTCTCAAGGAAGAACCAACCCCTGCCAACACCATGACTCCAGCTTTCTGGACTCCAGAAGTGTCTGTTGTTTTAAGCCACCAAGTTTGGGATAATCTGTGATGGTGGGCCCAGGGCACTGATGGGGGAGCCTTGTAGGACCCTTCCTAATGACAGCAGGTTCTGTGCCCTTCCGGCCGCTCTGTGTCCCAGTGCTTGCCAACCAGGACAGTTTTGTCCCACTGGGGACATTTGGCACGATTTAGGAGCATTTTTGGCTGATAGAACTTGGGATGCTACTGGCATCTAGTGGGTAGAAGCCAGGGAAGCTGTGAAACCTCCTGCAACATCCAGGATGGCCTTCTGACCACGAGGAATTCTCTGGCCAGGAGCAGTGCTGAGGCTGAGAAACTGGTTCTCATGCCGCATCTTCCTTTATTTCTGTTTATTCTGTAGCCTCATCTCTGCCCAATGCATGTCATGTG
Source organism: Perodicticus potto (assembly GCA_963574655.1). Taxonomy (NCBI): domain Eukaryota; kingdom Metazoa; phylum Chordata; class Mammalia; order Primates; family Lorisidae; genus Perodicticus; species Perodicticus potto. The sequence goes on along the minus strand of CAUYRH010032977.1, from coordinate 1,940 downwards.
ATTATTGACTTACTGGGCTACTGTCCGTTTTCCCCTCTGGGCAGGAAGCCTACCTTGTCCTGCATCAGCCCTGGTGCCTCAGAGTGCACCTGGCACAGGTGCTCACGGGAGGCTGGATAGAAGAGCACAGTCCCCGAGCAGGGAAGGGCCAGAGCCTGCCCACCGTCCATACCCACTGCTGGCACACCAGCTCTCCTCCACGTGCCCGTCACTATGTTGAAGACGTCAATTCACCTTCAGTCATCGCAGGTGCCGAGTCTGAAGGACGCACAGCAGTGTTCCTCCCAGTCTGGAGAGCTCATCCCACGTGCCCCTCTCCCTCACCTCGTGACCAGCAAGCTCTGGAACTCACACACCATTGCGTCCTAGTCTGAGCCCTGTCATCTTCTGCATGGACCTTTGCAGGAGTGTCCTGCCTCTACATCTGTCACCATCATTACCGCCCCTGCCTGCTGAAGCTTCCCCCGTGCCAGTCATCCTCATCTGCTGGGCGTCACATCTCACCAGAACCTTGTGCACGTGCTTTTATCACCCCTCTCTGATAAATGAGAAAAATAAGGCAGAAAGATTAGCAAGAGAGACAGGCTTTCAACCTAGGGGCCCAGGCTGCCGAGCTAATGATCTTACCCACTCCGTAGTTCCAATTCAACCAGGTGCCTGACTGAGGGGGTGGGAGGCAGGCTGCTATATCGGGTAGGGGATCAGCATCCAAAGCACAGCCTGCAAGGCTCTCTCTGACATCGTCCCCACATACCTTTCCAGTCCCATCTCCCTGATGCTCACGTGATGACATATTAACACAGAACTGTCTGAGCTTTCTCCAAGACACTAGGACAGCCTATGCCTCTACCCGCTGAGCCCTTCCCTCCTTCTCCCCACAATCCCTAGGGAACCCCTGTTTATTCTCTAAGATGCGGCCCAGTGGTCCACAATGCGAGCCCCTAAGTCCCCTCCCAGAGGGGCAGGTGCAAACTTCCTGTGGTCTGTGGTGCACTGTGTACCCCTCTACTCATCTACCTAGGATTGGCCCGATCCATCACTTTCCCCTGAGCGGACGTGGCTAGCTCCCCACCTAATATTCATTCCCTTTCCCTCCTTGCTGAGTGTGCCTGATTTTGTTGAGTTCGGCCAGGTGATAATTGGCCTGTCACTCACCAGCCCCATTCCCCATTCTCTATTCCCAGTCGACCGGGGAGGCAGAGGCCATCCAATGCTGGCCACTGTAATGAGGACGGCATCTGCTTTTTCTTTCTAGACAAGAAAGGACAGAGAGGCCCCGACCTACTCCTCCTTTCTTTCTTATTCAAGAATAGGTAGGATGCCTGCAGAGGCAGAAAGAATTTTTTAGATCCTGTGAAAAGAAGTTAAAAGGCTGAAGAAAACCAGGTAGGGAGTCATATCTTCAGTAGGCAAGGCAAAGAATGTCCACATGCCAACACACCTTCTTCCTCGGCCCCCAAAAGACCCTTCTGTGTTCACCCCGTCCTACCAACATCAGATGAGGCTTCTGTGCACGCTGGTTAGAACTGCAGATTATTCTAGAGCCAAACGCCTAGACAGAAAGCCTGGCTTCCTACTTGTATCTGCACAGGGATAAGAATACTTACCTCGAAGGGTGGTTGTGAGAATGAAAAGAGTCCGTAGATAGGGAGGCCTTTAAGTAATGTCTGGAGCACTTGCTGTTACGCTGGTGCTGTGCGGGATGGGCTGAGTTCTATGAATACATGGAACTGCCTTGTCAGTTTAGGTGCTGTGCGGGATGGGCTGACTTCTATGAATACATGGAACTGCCTTGTCAGTTTAGGTGCTGTGCGGGACGGGCTGAGTTCCATGAACTGGGAACTGCCTTGTCAGTTTAGGTGCTGTGCGGGACGGGCTGAGTTCCATGAACTGGGAACTGCCTTGTCAGTTTAGGTGCTGTGCGGGACGGGCTGAGTTCT
>CAUYRH010032975.1:0-32377 GCA_963574655.1 Perodicticus potto | reverse complement strand
TGCATCAATTCTCCCTCTCTGAGTAGAAACCCCAACTGCTGTTAGGGAAAAGGGGCGAAGACTCGATCTAACTGCTTCCTGCTGGGTCGGGCGATGATAGAAGGGGGCAGTTAGGGTTTCTCCAGAGGGAGAGTGATACAGGGGTTCATGGACTGGAACCGTCTTTATTGCGTGTGGCTTGATGACCTTTCGTGCCCAGCCGCAAGGAAGCTGTTACTCGGCTGCCATCTTGCTCGCCCCGGTTCCAGTAAAATGAGTCTTAAAGTGTTTTATATATCACCATTCAATTTTTAGTTCTCTAAAACATATCCTAAGTTTCTGCTTCCTAGGAGGGGAAAAATATACCTTCTTACCACACTGTCCTAGAGATGATTTTTGTTGGTCTCTGCTGACTGTCCCTGCCAGAGTCCATGAGAGAGCACCTGTGCCCCTGCCTTCTCTTTTTCACTACCTCATCATCTCTTAATGTGCGCCGTTGCCACACTCTTAAACCTCAAATCTCCTATCTTGGAGGCCAGGGCCTTCCCTGTCAGCCAAACTAAGTGATGACAACCCTTTTTTTTTTTTAAAGTTTCTCTTTGTCACCCTTGGTAGAGTGCTGTGGTGTCATAGCTCACAGCAACCTCAAACTCTTGAGCTCAGCCTCCCAAGCAGCTGAGACTACAAGCACCTGCCACAACACCTGGCTATTTTTAGAGACAGGGTCTTGCTCTTGCTCAGGCAGGTCTTGAACTCCTGAGCTCAAGCAATCCACCCATCTTGGCCTCCCAGAGTGATAGGATTACAGGCAGGAGCCACCACACCAGATAAATTTTTTGTTATGTTTTGTTTTGTTTTTTGAGATGAAGTATCACAATGTTGCTCTCAGTAGAGTGCCTTGGCGTCACAGCTCACAGCAAACTCAAACTCTTGGGCTTAAGCGATTCTCTTGCCTCATCTTCCCAAGTAGCTGGGACTATAGGTGCCTGCCACAACGCCTGGCTATTTTTTGATGTAGTTGTCATTGTTGTTTAGCAGGCCTGGGCCAGGTTCGAACCCCACAGCCCAGGTGTATGTGGCCGGCGCCCTAACTCCTAAGCGTTGGGCGCCAATCCACCAAGTGAATTCTTAGTGGTCATTTTCTTAGATTCTGTCATTATCACTTCCCACTCTTCTGACAGTCCCTTGCTTGGAGGAGTTTCTGAGTTGAGAATTTGAATTATGTACTTTTATAGCATTCTGCTATACTAGGATCTCCCTTTCCTTCTCTCAGGCCAGGGGGCTTTAGATGAATTTCTGAAGGTCTTCTGGGATACATCTTAGTTCCTCCAAATGAAATATTTGTAATTTTTAAAAAATAAAAAAAATCTGTTTTGGATAGGTGACTGGCATTTAAGGTAGAAATCTAGTGAAACATTTCTAATTAAACAATGCTTGCAACCTGTTCTCTGATTTGGGGGCTGGAATTTTGTGTGGAAATTTTTTATTGCATCCTACTATCTAGTAACCAAATAAAAATTTGGCACAGAAGGATTTCCTTAGTAATAAAATGCATCACTTACGCACGTGTGAAGCCTAATGAATAGAAGTTTAGGCCTAACGAGAATCAAATTGAAGACCTGAAAGAATTTTGCTACTTTTGAAAAAATTTCTACTTGGTCTGATACTTTAGAAAAAATTGGAAAAAATAAGAATAGTATAGAGAATATCTCTGTTATTAAAGCAAGTAACTTAGATTTATTCAGCATAATGGTGGCAGAAAAAGGAAGATAAAAGTGTGAACAATTCTTTGGTGGCTACTGAGCACAGCTTTGCTAAGAGTAAATAAACTATGGAAAACCTGAAAAATAAATTGCATTTAAATTTATAGAATCTTTTAAGTATCATTTGCAGGACCAGATAAAATACCAAAGTTGTGGGTTTGTGAACAGAATCCTGTCAATATATGTATATATCCCCCTCAAATTCAGCACCAGCCCTTACCTACAAGAATTTAAAGCCCATTTAAGTGACTTCCCTGAGGCCACGTAACTGGCTTTTAGCTGAACAGTCCGGAACACGGTTCCTGGCTGTTAGTCTCACTGCTTCTTTCCACGTCTTTGAGGTTAGATGAGTTTTAATGAGGAAATGAGGACCTTTTAATTTCCTTAATTTTGTGTCTGTGATACCTTTTCTGAAACTGTTTCCAGGAGTTTGACAGGTAGTCAAACTAGTAAGTGATGTTACTTTGTGCATTATAGTAAGTGATGTTACTTACCACTGATGTCTTTCTGAGTTAGTCTTCCTAGTTAAAGTTGTCAATGTTTTAATCCCTTGCTGTGCTGAGCCTTCCTGGAACTCCCTGCCCTATCTATTGTGTTCATCTGTGTGCAAGCCCACAGTGGGTATGTGAGCTGCTTGTTTCTGTCTGATTTGGACAAGTTGCCTGCAGCCAACTTCCTGTTGAAAGTCTCTGCCTTTCACTGAGGTCATTTTTCAGACCTCACAGTTGTATTTGAAACATAGCAACTGTTTGCCTCGGACTCCATGGTTACATATGGAACAAGCTCTAAATAACCAGAAGTCTTTGGCCCAGTTGAGACGAGCTCATGCTAGTATTGGATTTTCATCGCTTCCCTTGCGACATGTGTGAGCCGTAAGGAGAGACGTTTTATTCCCCTGTGTGGGGAAGGGATTAGTGATGATTGCAGTTAGTTAACAGTTGGATTGGACTCTCAAGGGAAGGGAGCCCTCATCACCAGAAGGGTGCTAGCGACCCTTGGTGACTCTCTTTAGGGATAGTGTAGCAGGAACTTGTGCAGTTGATTGGACTACATGGCCTTGAAGCTTCTATGAGTTTACTGAGGGAGTTAAATTCTCAAATTTCAGTCACCCTCATGTTCATATAGAATCAGTCTAATTTAGGAAATGAGAGAGATTTAGGTTTCTTTCCAGATGCACTCCTGTTCTGCCTGCTGTGAGCTGAAACACTTTTTACTTGTATCTTAGTTTCCAACTCTTTAAAATCAGAATAACATTGCTGATATCCCACTATATCTCTATAAGGACTATTTAGATTTTCTTTTTTTTTTTTTTTAATAATTTTATTCAATCATAATTGTGTACATTGGTGCAATCATAGGGCAGAATGTGCTTCATATACAATCAGAAACATTTTGATCGTACTGTGAGAGATAGCACTCATAGCATTTTCTTAATCACTATATAAAGACACGAGAAATACTATGTGTAGTTTGATATTTCTGGGGAAATTATTATTTTTTGTTTTAAGAGATGCGGTCTCCCTGTGTTGGACAGGCTGAAGTGCAGTAGCAGTGTAGGCTGGTCCCAGGTGCATTCATAGCACACTGCAGCCTTGAACTCGTGGCTTCAAGTGATTTGTAGATATTTTGTAGATACTTGTAGATATTTATTAAACACTTCCTAATTTTGAAACATTGTTAAATGCTGAGGATACAAAACCACTATAAAGGATGAGTACTCGAATCATGCCCATTTTACAGAAGAGAAAACTAAGGCTCAGAAAAGCTAAATAAACTACTCTGAGATTGAGCAGCTAGTAAGTGGCAGGGGCAGACTTGAATCCAAGTATGTCTATGAAACCCGCTCTTAACCCCCTTCTGTCCTACCTTATTTCACTGTGTTGCGTCTGAATGTATAGTTTTTTGTGCTTATCTAGAAATGTAAGAGCGTGTACTTAGAACCTGTTCTTCACCTTATTTCACAGACATGTCACAGATCTAAGCAACAGGGATTTAATTACTGTACATCAGCAATTTCTTCTCCTTTGACAAAATCCATCTCATTAATGACAATCAGCCATCCTGGATTGGACAGTGAGTATACTACTAATTAAATATATTACAACTTAACTACTTTTTCTATCATTTATTTCATTTTCAGATCCTATAACATTTCCACAATTTCTTCTCAATGGTTCAGCACTTAAATAGAAAAGGTGACATAGCTGAATTGCTTTGAAATCTTCCTACTTTTACTACCTAAAACACTGCTTAATACATTGAATTTATTATGTTTTGGGGCATAAACAACATACTGGGGTTTTTGTGTGTGTGTATGTGTTCTTTTTTTGGAGACTGAGTCTCTGTTTGTTGCCCTCGATAGAGTGCCCTCTCATTATAGCTCACAGCAACCTCCAACTCCTGGGCTCAAGCAATCCTCTTGCCTCAGCCTCCCGAGTAGCTGGGACTAGTGGAGAAACCGGGCGGAGCAACTGGCCTGAGTCTTCAAAAATGTCAAAGCTCAAGAAATAGCAAGACTGAGATACATTTCAGACAGTTCAGTAAGCCTCAGTAGGATTACATCTGAAAGTGATTACCAAGTGGGACTGTGTGCAGATTGGCTGTGACAGTTGTCTAGAGATACTATAGCGTCCATAAGCACAGGGTGTTTGCCAATAAAAGATACTCAGAAACATTTGAATTGAATAAATGCTTGCCACAAAAAAAAGCAACTTGTTCTTTGGGAAACCCCTCCTTTTTTTATTTTTAAAACACTGATTCTTTTAGTAAATGCAGTGTGAGATTGTGATATAAAGATTAAAATCTGATCATAAAGGAAATGTGATACATTACATTTTTTGCTGAAAGATCATGTATTTGGAATGCTAATGCACAAAATAAGCTGTCCTGGTGTTTCTGGGGCCTCTGCAGTGTCCCCTGATGTAATTCAGTTTCCAACTTGATGATAGTTAATTTTTTTGTTCCTGTCCTCTGATTAACGTTTCTAATACAGGTCTGGTCTGTTGGGCAAAGCCTAATGATCTGTTTTCAAAGGTACAGATGTGACCTCACAGAAGTATAACAAATTGTTTTTCTTTATTTGTTGGTTTTGATTCTGATTTTGTTGTGATTTGGCTTTGGGTTAGAGGTTTGGCTGGTGTAGAATGGAAATTATAACTAAATAGTTTATAGTGGATTTGATGACCCAGAAAATCCACTCAATAGTCAGTGAATGCTAGGAAGGCTCTCTAGGAAGACATGTACCTGCCTTCCATGACTAGCAAGTGTTGTGGCTTAGTGAATACTCTGCTCTGGAGCAGCAGATACCCTGTGGTAAGAGCGTGTGTCCCATGGAGTGATCTTTTTCGTATATTATATGACATACTCTTTCCCTATGGATGAAATACTTTGTCGTTGTGCCTCCAAAAAGTAAGATAATTTTTTAATGTCTTTTAGCTTGCTAGCTATGCACTATATACAGGGTGGCCATGAAGTTCGTTGTGCTATTTAAACTTTATGTGCACGCTGTATAATGTAGCTAACTCCCAGAAAACGGTATTCTAGACATTCTGACACGTAGAGCTTTTCTTCTTACTGCTGGGAAATTTTCTGCTTAGCTTATCAGGGGACCTGATATCAGTATAGCCTGTTGTCAAGAATGAAGCTTTGGCCAAGAGCAGTGGCTCACGCTGGGCGGCTGAGGCAGGTGACTTGCTTGCGCTTAGGAGTTTCTGACCAGCCTGAGCAAGAGCAAGACCCCATCTCTACTAAAAATAGAAAAACTAACCAGATATGGTGGTGGGTACCTATATATAGTACCAGCTACCAAGAATTTGAGGCTGCTACAAGCTGTGATGCCACAGCACTCTACCCCGGGCAAGAGAGTAAGACTCTGTCTCAAAAAAAAAAAAAATTAGAATGCACATTACATTGGTATCTTTTGCACAAAACTAAATTGGTCTAAAAACCCAATGTATATGTATTGTACCACCATTTCTTTGATCTCTGTTGATTGTAGAGGCAGCAAATAGCAAACACTCTGACATGACTTAGCATTTTTCTGGGGTATGAAGAGGCTTTCATGTTGGGTAGAAACAGGGCATGTTTTTCTCATTTTACATTGAGGTTCCAGGAAACCTAATAAAGGGAAATTTAATGTGTTCATCCAATAAATATTTGAGTATAATTGGTACTAAGAAACTCTTTGCCTTGCACCAAGGCAGACATTGGTGTAAGAGGGATAAACTTAACACATATGGTTGTTCCTTGCCATATTTACAGCCCGTAGACAGAACAGTGATTGTAATAGAAAATGATAACTTTTCTAAAAGAAATACTGATATTGTAGGAGTATCAGACTTAAAGGGTCAGAGGCTTGCTGAGGAGAAACAATATCAAAGTTTAGAATAAACTAGGAATTAGCTGGGGGAAATAAAATGTGGGAAATAAGACTGAAGAATTTGGGCATCTTGCTGAAAGTGATGGAATCATGTAAGTTGATTAATTAATTGACTAATTGATTATAACATTTCAGGCTGCCTACACTGAAAAATGTATTGGGGAGGAGAGGCTAATCAGTGGAAGACTTTTGCAGGTTTTAAGTGTCTTTAGATAGTGTTCTAATGGTACGGGCAGGAGGGTACAGAATATGGGCAGGATGGCAGAAATCAAGGTTGATCTAGAGGACAAAGTCAGGAATCCTGGGTGAGCTGTGATACAGAGATACAGGGGACATACCCAGTTCTCTGTTTTGAATAATTAGCTAGATGTTAGGTACCACTCATCAAAGGAAAGGCCACAGGAGGAGAAACAGGTTTGCAGGAAGACTGTGTACGGTGAGTTTCGGCTGCCTTCGGTGTATCCACCCCTGAGGAGCAGGGATATATTGAGTCTAGAGCTCAAAGAAAAGAGTGGCTAGAAGATTGGAAAGATGTGAGTCACCAGCATTTTGTATGCAGATTGTCTGTGAAAAGATGGGATTAAAGGAGGCGATTTAGGGTGAGGGAAAAGAGAGCCAAATGTAGAATCCTGAGGAATATTGCACTAGATGCTTTCAGTATTCTTTCAAGGAAGAAAACTCGAGGTATGAATTGTGACTGTTCTTGTTTTCATGATCTAACAAGTACATATTTGTTGGATGAATATTTATAAAATTGCATTTGAATTCTGCATATTCAGATATGAAGATGAAAATGTAAATATGTTCACTGATCCAGCTTTTCCTGGAACCACGTAGGCCAGTGACATGATTCTGTTTCCACATGGATTGGAGGTGCCTTTTACTTTGTCCTGGCACAATCTGTGCACGCTCTAATGTCTTCTGTTAACCTGCTTCTCAGCTCAGCCGCAGATGCAGCTGGCCAGGCGGATCTCCTTCTCCTTCAGCATCTCTCCGCTCCTCCTCAAGTCTAAAACTCTCTTTTCTCTTGGCTCTTCTTATTCCAGTGATGAGGAGGAGGAGTTGCATAGTAAGTAAGCAGCTTTGGTGTCCACTGACTCTCCTTCAAGGTCTCACCACTGAGAAAATGCTGTAGGCTTGGAACTGAGGAATTGTCGGGGACTTTCCTCCCCTTGCATGGCATCCTTCATAAATCTTTTGTCGTTATGCTTGGCTTTGGAATGATTTGGATAGTAAATTTCTGCCTTCTGTACACTACTAACACTGGTTAATCCAAAGGCCTCCTGATTCCAGGGCACAAAATACGTAGTATCTTTCCAGACACAGATACCTTCAGAGGCATAAGGGGATGTGTTCTGATCCCAGTTTGTGCCTTTTGTATTATTGTTTACTAATTTCACAGAACTTTTCACTTGGCAATGTAAATTTTATTTTCCTGGTTTCATTTCTCTGTCTCATGACACAGATAATCTAGGTATCCATTTGTGGTATTTATAAAGCTAGGGTTACACTTTTTTCTCCTTTTTAGACCATTTCTTTTAAAATGTCTTTCTTTTAAGATTAGACTATGTTGATTAGCATGTGGGAGTTGTATGTTTCTCTCCTACTTTCTTTCCTTTCAGACTTTTATTGTTCAGTTTTTTGGATGAGCTGCAGGTTTCAGATGAATACATTCTTAATCGATAATACTTAGTTTAAAAACTTTGAGGTATCAGTTTTAGTAAATTTGGAAAGGTAATGAGTTTCCCCTTTATGAAAATTGATGTCCTCAGTTGTGCGAGAGTTCTAGAATGTTCCAGGACTGCTATTTTTAATGGAAAAAGCATTTATAATAGAAAGTTAAATAATAAAATTATATATATTTTTCATTTTATGAAACTAATACTGTGAATTTAAGACAATTACAATATTCACATTATTGGGTATCCTAAGCCCCCACCACTTGCTGACCGTAAGTTGCAGCAATGTTTAAGTCTTGTTCAGGCTGGCATGTTTACATTATTCTTAAAGGGAAATGCTTTATGCACAGTTTAGTCGATTTGATTTTAAATGGAAGTCTATATTTCTTACTATTAAAAGATGTTTGACAAATAGACACAAAATAATCACATTATAACCAGCTATAATAGGGAGGAAAGTTGTGAAAATCCACTTCACCTTTGAGTGTTCAAAAATTCTCAAAAGCTTTTCCTGTCAAAGTATGAAAAGTAGCTGGGTCAGGATGACAAATAGACCAAAATCCGAGAAGTAAGTTCTTACACCACCAATACAGAACTATCATCTCGTAGTAGCAGTGATCACTCAGTTAATCCAACATGGTAGAATCCTAAACATATTGAAGCTTGAAGAACACTTTGAATCAGATATCTACAATTTCTCAAAATGTGTTCCCTAAACTCAGAAATGCTAATAAGATTTAATGTGATGGAGTTGGTTCGTGGCCAAATGAACTGACGAAACTCTGGGTTAGGTAGGTTTAAAATGCTACTGTGTTGAATTTCCAGGACAGTGTTAGATATGCCGCGTTTCCCAGATGATCTCAGAAACCACAATACATGTAGGACTATGTGTAACTTTTCATGAAATTAGTGTTCCATGGAGCACGCTTTGAAAACTGTTGACTTTGTCCATCCAGTGGTTCCAGCTAGAAGTCCTCAGATGTAGTGTAATAGGTCTGTGTACACGTTATGTTGTGCCTTTAAAAAAAAGCCTAGCAGAAATGTATTACTTACCTGCAGTTACTTTTATGCACTAACTTTAAGTCTGTAATTTTGCCATGGCAATAAAATTGATTGTTTCATACCCTTTGGTGTTGAGATATATTAAGTGGATTCATCACTGTTTTCAGAACTACATCTAAAAAGATCATAGTAACTGAACTAAAATTTTTTTCCTCCGTTAAAATTAAGTTGGAAATCCTTGTAGGAGTTAGAGATTCTCCTAATATTGAGCTGCATATTTGTTCAATATATTGCACAGAAATCTACAGGAAGCTTATTCTTGTCCAGTCTTTATGTCTGTTGGTATTTTCTTCATTACAAATTTCATTTTTATTTTGTTCATATTACTAATGTGGCAACTTACCAGGTAATTGCTTCAAGTACCCCAGAATCCTGGCGCCTGAGGAAATTTAATGCTGTTTGTATCATTGAAGGATTCTTGGGTGGACAGTATTTTAAAGCCAGTAATTTAAACCACGTGCTTGGTTTTTCTTGTTTTTTTTTTTTTTTTTTTTAAGTAAACTGAGGCCCCGTGAGGTTAAAATGCTAATAGTTTTACACCTAGATGGTGCAGAACTAGGAGATAGATCCCGGATATTCTTACTCTGCTGATCTTTCTCCTTCACTTAGTGGCCTTTACTATACATCATAAGTGAAATGAAGAATCCAAACTAGGGAAAAGGATAAAATATGGAAGGTAAACTTATTTTTTATTAAGTCATATATACATAGATCATGAATACATTTGGAAGGCAGACTTTTGAAGACTTATTCATTTTAAAGTTTTTGTATGTGTTACCGCTGCCTGTTGGCAATTTAAATTCCTTGGTAATTACTACAGTTTTGTGGTGCTATTGAGAATCTAGAACAGAAAAGGGAGTCAGAGAGTTCCAAGTGCCGGTAACCTGGTTGTAGAACATCTTCAGATCTTTATTAGGTTGAAGTTTTGCTAACAGTGATGTCAGAAATCTTAAAAAAGAAATCTTGCCAACTTGAGGACAAAGGGTGTGTTTTATCCAAATCATAACCAATAGTTACACAATGCATCCTTTGTTTACCTGGAATATAGAGAAATCATCTCTATACCTGATCTCCTAAAAACTGAAAACCGTTTGTCATTGTGTGATTGAGGCCTTGCTCTCATCTAAGTCTTCAGCACTTCAAACTTCATCAACATGTGGTAGATCAAAATAGTGATAGCATTCCTCCTGGTCGTCCTGCTTCCTGCCCTGCTATCTGATTTAGTCTTTTAATTTTAATAACCCGCTTCAGTTTTGATCTGATAGTTACGGAAGGAAGAACAACGCATCTGCCTTATTCATCTTTTCACTATCAACCTGGAAAACACAGCCTTACCATGTGTTTTATTCTCCCTCAAATTAGTGACAGGGCTGACACTCGGAAAACCAACTCTTACGCCCCTTCCTGCTGGCTAAGCTGTTTCTAGGAATTCTCAGGAAAACATCGGATTAGCTAGATTCTTAGTACAGAAATATATGAAAGCAGGATTAACAGTGACGAAACATGACATTTAATTTCCTATTTTGTTCTTCCTGTAACATCATCTCAGGAAGACAGCCTTTGGAAATGAAACACAGATAAGGACAGGAATTAAAAATTTATGATGTATGCTTAAGCATTAGAAAAAAAGGATTTGGGGTTTTTTCCCAATTACTTGAATCCTGGATTAAATTGTTTTCTTTGTGGGAAATTCACTCCCTATTGCTGTGTATTTCTGGTTCTAACATCACAGTTTCAAGTTTCAACTTTCCTTCTTCCAGACCTTTAGAAGGAGGCACCATGCGCTGACTTTCAAACGCTATTTCTGCTTTAGCTGCGATGTTGTAAATATTTTAACATTTTGCCTGTCATCAGGGTAAAGTCCTTTTGTTCTAACTTCTGCATTTTTTGTTTTCTAGGTTCTCGGCCCTTCCACACCACCAGTGCTAATCTGACTGAGAGGTACTATTCTTTTCTTTTGTTACTCCTTTTCCTGAGATAAAATGAGGAACTTTTCAATCTCTGAATGGCATTTAATTAAGTAAACTAAGTATGTTGAGCTCATTGAGTTCTTCTTTTAGTGATTAATGTGGAATAATAATTAGAAGTGGTTTTCTAATGGGGGCTATGTCTTTTTAAATTAGTATCTTCAGTAGTTTTCTACTTCTTTGTACTGTCCTCACGATAAAGGCAGTTATTTACATTTATTAATAGGATTATGCATGCTTTGCTCATGGGGATTTGTATTTCCTAAGTCTAACATTTTGTTTCGTATTTACTATAAATGCATACATACATAAAAGTCCATGTATTGCTGCTACCAAGTGAATGAGTTGGTTCTTTATTTGACAATAGGCAAAAGAGTTCTATTCCCACTCATGCTTTTCTCTTTTTGTAATTTTGTATTTTTATATTTCTCTTTTCATGTTCATGAGATTAAGTCCTCTAAGCACGACTGGGGTTCAGGTTGTTGCTCTGCAGTTTTTTTAAGTCTCTGCCTTTTCACAAAGGTGTCAGATGTGACTGTGATTCAGAACCCTCATAGGGAGTGCTGCTCTTTGTACGGCCTTCAAATCTAATTCATTTTTGCTCTTTTCTAGAACAGTGGTTTTCTTTCTTTCTTTTTTTGTTTTTTGAGAGAGTCTAACTCTGATACCCAGGTTAGAGGGCCGTGGCCTCTGCCTAGCTAACAGCCACCTCAGACTCCTGAGTTTAAGCAATCCTTCTGCCTCAGCCTCCCAAGTAGCTGGGACTGCTGGCTCCTATCACCATGAAACGAATGGGTTTAGCTCTTGCTCAGCGTGGTCTCAAACTCTTGAAGTCAAGCAATCCTCCCACCTCGGCCTCCCAGAGTACTAGGATTACAGGCGTGAATCACTGCACCTGGCCTAGAGCAGTGGTTTTCATACCATTTCCTTTTTGTCTTAAAAACAGACTGCTTTGTTTTGTAAACGACACTTCTGTGTGACTGGACTTAAACCTGTGTCTACTCTGCCTGTCCTCTTGCAAAGTTCCTGGAGGCAAACACTGCAGTTCTCAGGGGAAGTTCTAAAATAACTGTTTGAGACATCTAAGCAAACTAGTATAAAAGGGTTCTTTTCTATATTATGAATAGTTTACTCAGTGCCCAGCATTCTTTAAGAAAATGAACCATTGCAAATTTTCTAAGTTCAAAATACGTCCATCTCATGTAGTCTTAGATTTTATCTAGGCTTCCTAAACAAATAGATCAATAATCCGGATCTATGTAGAATGCCTAAAATAGACCTTCCCGCACTCCGCCTCAATTCTGCCTTCCTTTCAGTGTATTCCTTCCTAAAATTGTGCATAACTGCTTGGACTGGTCCACAGTCTTGATTGTCCATTGTCCCAAAGGTTACAAAAGATAAGTAGTCTCTACTATTAAAAATTTGGATATATAGTCTTAAGATTCCTTGGTTAACAGCCTTATGTTAACAAGTACCCTCTTCTTTGATACGTGTCTGGATTTCCTTTCAAGCACCTATTTGTTGCAAAGAAGTTGTATATTGAGTGTTCTTTTAGGTTAAGAAATTTCTGAAATCCTAGCACTCCGGGAGGCCGAGGTGGGGCAGATTGCTTGTGTTTAGAGTTCAGAGACCAGCTTAAGCTAGAGCAAGGCCCCATCTCTACTAAAAACAGAAAAGCTAGTTGAGGGCAGCGCCTGTGGCTCAAGGAGTAGGGTGCCGGGCCCATATACCACAGGTGGTGGGTTCAAGCCCAGCCCTGGCTAAAACTGGGGAAAAAAAAAAAGCTAGTCGAGTGTAGTGGCGGGCACCTGTAATGGTAGCTACTCAGAAGGCAAGGCAAGAGGATTGCTTAAGCCCAGGAGTTTTAGGTTGTTGTGAACTAAGATCCCACAGCACTCTACCGAGGGTGACAGAGTGTCTCAAAAAAGAAAAAGAAAGAAAGAAAAAAATATCCGATAAAGTAATGAAATGAATAATTGAGAAGCTTTTTTTAACATCAGATCACTCAAAATCCATAGTTAAACCATGAATGATGGGTGAAAGAACTTAGCCTGGTTTTGACAACTTCTGACCACCTCATATTATGCTTGCCATTTACCTCCTGTAGTTTTGTTTTTAAAAAAAAAAAAGCAAAGCTGTCTTCTTGTTTTTATTTAGTATAACAGAAGAGAACTTCAGTTTCCTGCCACAAAGCCCCTCCAAGAAAGATTTTGAAGGGAAGAGTGGAACAAAAGTCAGTCGTACGTTCAGCTACATCAGGAATAAAATGTCCAGCAGCAAGAAGAGCAAAGTAAGTGTCGCAGTGGGCGCCCCTGTGTGGTCACCTGGGTTGGTCGTTAGCTGCGTCCTGTCACAGCTTCACATCCCAGAGCCAGCTGGGTGATGGAGATACCACTGGACATAAATTCAGGGGTACTCTCTAAAGTAGCCTAATATTTGAAGAAAAATAGCAACAAGAGGCACTACCACTATTACTGAGATTTTATCTCATGTGCTGCTTTCATATACCCTGTCAGGTAGATGTTACCTGCCTGTGTACCACTACTGAGATTTACTGTGTACCCAGAGCTCCCCGGGTATTAGCTCAGGTAATGCTTTCAATTACCCTGTGAGGTGGGTGTGACCTCCTTGTTCAGGAGGAGGCACCTCATCTGAGGCTGTGGCCTTAATGTGAAGAAGAGAGTCAAACCCCCAGTTTTGGTTTCAAATCCCATACTCTATACCACATTGCTTAAATTAGTAAATCAGATTTAAAATGCAAACTGCAACACAAGGATATTATGCCAAGATCAGGAAATTAAAAATACTTATATTTGGGTTTAGGGGGAAGAAAGATTATCTCGCAGAAAAGTATGAGAACTTCTAAGACTAATTTAATTCCTAGATCTTTTTCTAATTAGGAACATTTGGAATATATTCTCTTTAGTGCTTGAGAGATTAAATTATTTAACGTTTTTTTTATATAGTTATTTTTCCCATACTCATTATAAGAATCTTAAAAATATAAATCTAAAAAAAATTAAAATCTCCTATAATAACCCCACATAGAGATAACTACTCTTAATGTTTCGGTGTATATATTTCCAATATTTTTTTCCAATATGTTTTTTTAGAAAACAGAAAAGAAGTTAACTTTCTTGCACTAATTCCCTTTCAAATCCATGGGTAAAAACTTTCTGCCTCCCACTTTTCCACACCATGTTCACCTACCTACACACCCTCCAACAAAAAATAAATAAAAATGTAAAATCCATTAAGGAGCTCTTTCAAGGAATCATGTTACATATTTGTGTGTATTTGTGATTGTGCACGTAGTGTGTACATTGTGTGCATACCGAGAAGTAAAGGAATAAACCTTAAGAGAGTTATCAAGAATATTGCTATATGCAGCTTCTTTTCCCCTACAAAACAAAGTGCACTGAGCTCTCAAGTCCTCAGTTTAAGAGGGTGATGGAAATACAGGTAGCGTATTTACCATGTTTTTTAAGTAAAATCTCTCATTGAGCAAGTACTAAATTTGACCATCATTCAGAGGAATTTTTCCACAAAAACCTGCCATCAGAATTGTTCTCTTCATTTCTCCTAAGTGCAGAGTGCTGAGAACAGTGGGCAGCCAGGGAGAGATTGCAGAGTCCAGCAAGTTTTTCTGGCATAATCACACAGTAGATATTAATTTCATACTTAGCCTTATTTTATAATTACTAAAGAAAAGAAGGCCAAGGAGGGTAGAAAACATTATCAGTATTCTACATGTTGGCAACAAAGCTTAAAATAGAGCCTTGTCTATTTTACAAATCACTGCTGGCTTGGACACGAGTTGACATCAGTGAAAAAGAATCCCCTTGGACAGATCACGATAATTAGCCAAGTGTTACTGAGTGACTTGTATAGTCTTTGCATTCCGATAGGTGCTGTTAAGCACCTAAAAGAACAAAAGCTCATAGTCTTAACCTTGAAAAATTTTGTCATCTGTAGATTTCGGAATATTTTCATTTTTTATTTTGTTTTTAAATTATGGAATCTATCTTTAAGGAAATTCTCAATTGGAAAACCAATAAATAAGTGGAGATTTCCCTTTTCCTTGTCTTCAATGACTTGGATTTTTAAGGCAGCACGGTTCACACCACTGATCTCATTAAAGAGGTAATACAAACAGATGTTGAATAAAAGACACTGTAAGGCCGAATTTAGAAACTGGAAGCTGAGTTTCATCCTGAAGCCGGGGCAAGATGGCTCACGCCTGTAATCCGAGCACTTGGGAGGCCAAGGCGGGTGGATTGCCTGAGTTCACGGGTTTGAGACCAGCCTGAGCCAGAGCGAGACCTCATCTCTAGAAATAGCCAGGCATTATGGCAGGACCCTGTAGTCCCAGCTGTTGGGGAGGCTGAGGCAAGAGAATCACTTGAGCCCAAGAGTTTGAGGTTGCTGTGAGCTATGACACCACAGCACTCTACCGAGGGAGACAAGGTAAGACTGTCTGAAAAAAAAGTTTCATCCCAGCCTCCTTGTTTTATAAACTGAAATACAGAGAAGTGTGCTTTCAGTCACATAACCTCCTGTGGTCCAACTTTGAGCAACTATGCTTAGCCATCTTCAAAATCTGTTACCAAATGGTATGGTTTTTTTCTTTTAAACTTTTAAAATCTCAAAGGCCTATAGTTTGCTGGGAGAGAATGAAGAGAATAGGACCAGAGAAAAGTAGGTAATTTGTGTTGAAAGTTAAATCTTTCATCACTAGTAGAAACTTGACCTTTTGCCTTTGAGTATCTCCTTTGCCAAAATGACAACACTCTTTTGTAATTGGGATTGATTCCTCTTTCAGACTTGGCTTCAAGATTTGATTTTTAGAGGCTGTGTTTCTTCAGCAGTGGAAACTCAAACAAATCCTGTAACCCTGGTTTGCAATCCATTTTCCATTATCAGGTATTTAGAGTGTCCTAGTGGTCAAGTATGGTTACAAGTTAACTTTTGTAGTTGTTACTGGCTAACTTTTAAGATTGTTATAGAACTTCCAAGAAAATAGTCTGGCTTTTGTCAATCAATGTAAGAAAAGATAATAAAAAACAGGGGAAATAGTGAAGCAATTCATTTTATGTTCAATGACATTAAGCACCTGTCTTAATATGCCATGCATTCACAGTAAGACTCTACCATACAGAAATGTTTATTTTCTAAGTGATAAAGCCAAATTAAATAAATATTACGTGTTGTTAACATGATGATGCTAATGCTGATCTTTTTAACTGTTAAATAATGTTACTTCTCCATAAAGTTAAAAAATTGAAAGTGCTACTATGGAAGTTAACACTTATTTTTTGTGAAAGTAAGTTTTCAAGTCTTTTATTTTTTAATTAGATGCTATGACAGCCCATCAAATTTACTTGTTTTATTAATCTATATAATGTAACCATGCCTACTTCTTTTGAAGGAAAAATTTAAGCATTTACTGAAGATAGTATTAAAATACCACTTGTAACAATAAAGTATCTAAGGATAGATTGGAAATTTCTGCCTTTTTTAGTGTACTTATGTAAAAATAGCTGTAGGTACCAGATATTACATATTACATTCAATATGTTACAATATACATTACGTTACAACATAATTCAGTATGTTAAATTGTGATTGTAAACTGTTCTTAAATAATGTTCAAAAGAGCTAGAAATCAGCCAGGAGTCAGCAAATTGTTCACATTCCTGGGAGGGTCACATACTTTGTAGCAGAGAGGTTTTTGTATATAAGTTTAAGACGTTGACTTACGGATAATTCACGTTTCCATTTGAGAATTACCAATAAGCAACATAAATTCTAAGGTAAATACATCAAATTTTTCTTTGGAGGGAGCACTAAACAGGAAGCAAAACAGGAAGACTGGCCGTTTCTGCTTTTCTCTTAGTGTCTTCGAGAGAGAGTAGTTTCCTGCTAAGTAAGTTTACTTGTGACAGAATATTTTAAGTACTCCTATGCATAATGTTCAGCTTCATAAGGGAAGTGGAGTGACCCTTTTAAAACAATTTGGTTATACTGTTGGTATTTTCCTCCTAAACTTTCCTCTTTGTAGACAAATAGGAGATGGTTAGAAATGTTTTAGATCCTTAATTTGAGTCGAGGTGGTATTTTTGGTGTAAGAGTTAAATTCCTACACAGCTGCTAATATGCTGCATGACTTTTAACAGGATATTAAGCCCTAACTCTTAGCTCCTAGGTTCTGAATTTAAAAAGGCCTACACCCATCAGCCTCTGAAAGGTCCTACCAGAGCAAGACAGAGTTTGCAAAGATTTTAAGTCTGTGTTAGATGTTACTGTCTCTTCCTTCTTTCATTAAGTATCTTCAGTGTGACGGTTGTTGAATTACATCATGTCTTCACAGTTGTCCAGAGTATTCTGATTTTTTTAAAAAATTATAATCACTGGTCTAAAAGAGGAAGATTTAAGAAAGCAAAGAATAATTTTTTTCTAATATCTTAGTGTAGTTATTACCTGCATCATTCTCTTTTAAATACTGTTAGCTTCTGTTTCCCCAACACATAAAGCATTTTGGCATTTGTTAAATAGGGAAAAATGTAACCACAGAAAACAGCTGGTCACCCCTTTACACAGGCAACTTCACTACAGAGTTTTCTTGTGAAGCTCACTACTCTTTTATAAAATCAGTCTGTTTTTAAATAGATAGATGTTCCTTAGCTTCTAGTGTTAAAAACTTAGCCTCAAACATTGCTAGAGTTCCCATATTGCAAATTAAGCACTATCCCACACACTGTATTTTAGGGTGTGAGTTTGTTTCATTTCCTATGTCCTTTGTCTCCAGAGTTACAGGCTTTACCAGCAGCATTCAAATAGTTAAGACTGTCGTAAGGAAACACAGCCTCAGCCCTCCCTCCTTCCCTTTCTCAACCAGTCTCTGGCTTCCTCTTACGGTTTTCGGTTTTCGTTAATGGCAACTCGGAGCTGCTGAGCTCTGCCTGGCTGGCATGAGCCCTTCCTTCTCTGAGAGCACATTTCCTGGCATGGGGGTTGAATCATGTCTATAAAATGGGGTCGGTTTCATGAAGCTCCCTTCATAACAGTGAGATTCATGGGACCAAAACATGGGGAGGTAAGAGCCTGACTTTAAAGCCCTAAATTATAATAAACACAGAAGGAGATGGTAGAGTTGTTTTGTTTTTATCCTAGGGAGAACTAATTTGGGTTGTTGCAAAGGATCGGGAAATTGCTGCTTACTCAGATTTGAAGAGCATTGTAAGGCTTGAGAGAATAAGCTAGTTGCCATCATTTTTTGTTTTTATTTTTTTTTAAACTACTGGAATATACTTTAGCTATCAAAAAAATTAGGTACTTTTCAGTTTAATATTTTATACATGGAGAATCCTTTAGCAAACTTTATTTAAAATAAATTACTTGATAAAGTCAAATTTTGTTAATGATTTTATGTGCTTTCGTTTTATTCAAGTTTTAAGTACTTTAGCAGTTTTTACTTCTCACTCAGAACAGTTTCCTGTTTTGTAAAGTGAGGTAGTTCGTTTTTTCTTCCTTTCCATCATGTTATTTTCTGTAGTTCAAAATTGTAGCATTTTGGCTCTTAAGAGTTTCATGGTATGGATTCTGTTAACAAAGGTTTTCACGTGAATCACAGATGTGGCAGGTACTTACTATCTCAGTATAGAGGATGGGTTCTCAACAGAAGGTCATTAGCCCTGTGTTCCATTTTGACTGTCCTCATCATTTGCTGTGTGACCTTTTGCACGTCAGTGAACCTCTCTAGTCCTTGGCCGTATAGTGTAGTGAATGTGAGCTAAGCTTGATCATCACCCAGGTCGGGCATTTCCAGCTTGGGCAATTACTGATATGTAAATTCAAATACATTATTAAACATTTCTAAGCATCAGTGTCTTTAGATACAAAATGGAGGTACTAACTAGTACTTAATTCATTCGTTGTAAGCAAATGCATACTAATTATTACAATGCTTGGCATGTAGTAATTCTTCAGAATTTCAGCTGTTATCGTTATCCTGTTAATTGTGAAAAGGGAAGCATACTGCTCACCCTTCAGATTTATTGAATCCGATAACATTATGTAGAGTGCATTATTCAAAATGTACAACATTTAGTAGTTGTCACAATGGCTGACCTTGGAATACCCATTTTTCAGGTATTCTTTTTCGGTCATAGCAATAGCTTATGGCGGTATGTGGAACTCCTACCCCTCAATCTTGATTAACTAGCCAAGTGCTCTCCCGGGCAATGCTTCCAAAATACCACTTATGGAGCCCCTGGGGATGCCCACACAGTCCCTGCCTCCTGAGG
The DNA here is from genome assembly GCA_963574655.1 of Perodicticus potto. Lineage (NCBI taxonomy): Eukaryota > Metazoa > Chordata > Mammalia > Primates > Lorisidae > Perodicticus > Perodicticus potto. The sequence continues at coordinate 13,243 of CAUYRH010032975.1, read as the reverse complement.
ACAGTGACCATCTGAAATGGCGTAGATATTTTATTAAGAATTTAGCACTCATCAGTGCTTCAAGTTTTCAAGGTTTAAATTCCTTCTCATTCCTCTTCATGACTGTATGAGCTTTGGTAACAACCACTCTTAGGTCGAGGCTTATGTTTATGAAAGTCTTCTGCTTTCAGGCTGTCTCTGAAGCATTTCTGACACTCCTGTGCCCTTCAGGTGACATAACCAGGGTAATCTGGTGCTCCAGGCTCCTAACTCCCCAGTACCCTGATCCCCCACCCTACCCCCACTCCTGCACCTAGTATCTCCTTTGCTATCGTCCCCTTAGTTTTGTACGTAGCTGTGCTGTATATAGTCTGCTCAGTCGGTAGAAAGCACCTGGAGAGTCGCTGGGTGCATAATAAAAATGAGCAGAATATCTGTTTCTGCTTCCTTCTCTGACATGTGAGGGAAGATAACAGGATACACGGAGCCTTCAGAGCAGGTCTTGGGAGACACCTTGCCTGCTTTTCCTTTTCTCCTGGGACCTGGGGTAGGGGAGTAAGCAGCTAGAGCTTGGGACTTCCTTTTTCTGCAAGGCCATTTTCTTAAAAGTGACCCTTCTGATTGAGGGGCACCAATGGTTTTAAGAAAAGGCCATTAACCAGCCCTTTCCTCTCATCTCTGCACTGGCCTGTCCTCTCCTCTCCACACCCCACCTGTCCTCTCTTCTTCCTCTCTCGTGCCCTCCTCTCATCTCCGTGCCCGCCCCGCCCCTCCTCTCCTCTCCTGGCTTCTCCGTTGCGCACCACTGTCCTTTTGCTGCTCCCAGTTACTTTTGTCCTCCCTTCTCAAATCAAAATTTCCTTCCCCTTATTGTGAGCAATACATTTATATGTTAGGATAGAGAGTAATAAGCTAATGAAACTCACTTTTAGTAAGTTATGAATGATTATTGCAACTATTGCTAAGTGTTATTGTATATTTACTGTTGTGTCTGGCTGTGTGCAGAATGCTTCACATGTATTGTCCTACCTAATTTTTTTTAAAAAACATTGATATAGGTACCTTTGTTATTACTCCTATTTTACCAACGAGGAAACTGAGGTTCAGAGAAATAATTTAGCCAAGATCACAATGGCAAGTAGAAGTAGTCCAACCAGGATTTGAACCCAGGTCTGCTGCCATTGTCCATAACATTCTAGTTAGTGAAAACTGAAGATAGACCTGTGGAGGATATTTGATACTAGGGACCACAGTACAGGAGGAAATATCGCCCCTCACTTGGGGATGTGTGGGTGGTGTGAGGAAGTCACAGCAGCCTCAGTGAGTTTTTGTGCTGCCCGGTCATCTTCCTTCTCCCTGAAGCTGAGCCCAGGATTGCTGCCGTCCTTTCTGCTGTTCCCTGCCTGAAGTTGCCCCTAATTGCTTTCTGAGAAAGTTCTTCCTTTCAGAAAGCTCTTCCCAGTGTTAGTCCTCGGGCACTATGTCCATCGGTAAAAATAACCACAGAATAAGGCACACCGGAGCAGTGCACCTTGCCCAGTTCCCTCTGATTTTCTAGTGTAGCTTGCTTGCTAACAGCTTAATTTTTAAAATTATGCCCAGACCACTATTATTCACTTTTGCCCCAAACACTCACCAGCCCCCATGCCATCTGGGTGCCCAGGTAAGGGGAATGTTTTCCATTGTTCAATTAACTATTGATTCTTTTCTTTGGCAGGAAAAGGAAAAAGAGAAAGAGAAAACTAAGGAGAAGGAGAAAGATTCTAAAGAGAAGGAGAAAGACAAGAAGACTGTCAACGGACACACTTTCAGTTCCATTCCTGTCGTGGGTCCTATCAGCTGTGGCCAGTGCATGAAGCCTTTCACCAGCAAAGACGCCTACACTTGTGCAAGTAAGAGACGCACTTCTTCCTCTCGTAAAATGGAACTCTCCTGGCTCAGGCTCATTTCTAATTTCCTCTCCATTCCACCCCTTATATGTTCCTCATTTATGTGGAGAAGTAACCCTTTTTATGTTTTTCTTTAAACATTCAAGAAATAAAGTGTAGATATACATATGTCTCATTCAGCTGGGATATTTTTTCATTTGTTTTGTTTTTTTGAGAGTCTCTGTCACACAAGCCAGAGTACCATGGCCTTAGCCTAGCTCACAATAGCCTCAAACTCTTGGATTCAAGTAATCCTCCTGCCTCAGCCTCCCCAGTAGCTGCCACTATAGGCACTTGCCACAACATCTGGCTAATTTTTCTATTTTTAATAGGGTCTTGCTTTTGGCTCAAGCTGGTCTCGAATTCCTGAGCTCAAGTAATCCTGGCCTCCCAGAGTGCTGGGATTACAAGGATGAGCCACTGTACCAGGCCCAGCCTGTATTTTTTTCAGACTGCCACAATTTCACATACAGGCAGTCCCTGAGTTAGGACTATTCAACTTTTGATTTTTTGACTCTATAGTGATTTGAAAGTGATAAACTGTACTTTGAGTACCCATGTAGCCATTCTGTTTTTCATTTTTAGTACTGTATTCAGGAAGTTATGTGAGCTGTTCAACACTTTATTATAAAAAAAGCTTTGTGTTAGATGAATTTGCCCAACTGTAGGCTAATGTAAGCGTTCGGTTCATGTTTAAGGTTAAGCTAAGCTCTAGATGTTTGGTAGGTTGGGTATATTAAATGCATTTTCAACTTAACTGTCAGCCTCGGTTGGATTTTCTCTGGTTGTAATCCCATCATAAGTTGAGGCATGTCTGCCCTCTGTTCTCTGAACCATTCCATATCACAGAAGTCTGTGTCAGTATCAAAACTATCCCTAGCCTCAAACCCTGAAGCTACTCAGCAGCTCCTTGTTGGATCATTTTATATACTTGCTTTTTATTCTAGTTCTTGGTGTGTGCCTCAGCCATTTACCAGTGTTAGTCCATGGTGACGGCCCAGGGAGAGCATCTCACCATGGTGCCTTGCTGTGATAAGATGCTCTCAGGCAGGAGTTGGGCAACTTTTCCTGTTCAGGGCCAGATAACAAATATCTTAGGCTTTGTGGGCCACTTGGTCTCTGTCACATCTACCAAATGCTGCAGCAGCAATGCAGAAGTGGCCATAGCAGTGCATGAACCAGTGAGCATGACTGTATTCCAATAGGACTTTATTTGTAGACATTGAAATTTGAATTTCTATAATTTGTTGGTGTTGTAGAATATTAATCTTTTCATTTAAAATGTAAAAACTATTCATTGCTCATGGGCTGTCTGAAAATATAAGCCTGTAGCCTAATTTGCAAATTCCTGCTTCAAAGGTAGTACGTCTCAAAATTTGTCATTGCACATATAGAAAGTAATAATATTTGTAGAGGATGGCTTGGGATCAGTCTGGGGATCCAGCCATCCCAAGCCCATCCCAGACACCCAGAAGGCTGAGATGATTAGCATCATGTTATACCTCTGACCAGTCCAGACGAAACAGTGACTAATCCAGACTCCAAGGAGCAAGTCTCAGACCGTGACGTCATGGTATCTTTTTTTCAGTCATTTGTGTTGCCCAAGGAATTTGTTACTAAAAATAGTTGACTTACTGAAATTTGAAATTTTTTAAGTTCATTTGGGCAGATGTAAAGTTATTTCTGTAGTGATTTCCAATCACTTGCTTCATTGAATAGAAGAGAAGGTGTGTAGTTACAGATAAGGCATAGCCCACACCCTGTCCTCTCTGCTGCCATTGTTGTGACTTTTACAAATGGCCAGCTTTATCATGCGCATCCTTGAAACATGATTCTCCTGGATGTGATGCCCCTGAAATAGTCTACAACCCTATTTGTTTCAATGTTTAAAAAGACAAAAAAACCAGAGGAACACATATAAATGACTGAACATATAAATGTGTTCCTTTGTTTTTTTTGTTTTTTTTTGTTTTGTCTTTTTAAACAGTAAAATAAATAGGGTTGTGGACTATTTCAGGGGCATCACATCCAGGAGAATCATGTTTCTGTTTTGTTTTGTTTTTGAGACAGAGCCTCAAGCTGTCACCCTGGATAGAGTGCTGTGGCATCACAGCTCACAGCAACCTCCAATTCCTGGGCTCAAGCGAGTCTCTTGCCTCCGCCCCCCAAGTATCTGGGACTACAGGCGCCTGCCACAACGCCCGGCCATTATTTGGTTGCAGCCGTCCTTGTTGTTTGGCGGGCCCGGGCTGGATTCAAACCCGCCAGCTCAGGTGTACATGGCTGGCGCCTTAGCCCATTGAGGCACGGGCGCTGAGCCCAGGAGAATCATGTTTCAAGGATGAAGAGGGACTCTGCCTGACAAATGCAATTAGTGTAGCCCGGATCTTTGTACCCTCAATCCCCAACAGTTAAATAAATAAATAAATAAATTTTTAATGAAACCCAGGGGAGCTCTCCAAATCTTTATGCATCTCTGTGGGCAGAGATGAGAGACACATAAATGTCATCCTTCATGTGCGACTTAACCAGGAAATTGAGCGATCCCCCCACGTAGTAATAATGACGTGTGACCTTTAGGAGACAAGCATTGTCACTGCCCAGTGTCCCTCCAGTCGTGGTTTGTTTTTGTTGTTTTTTATTTTTTGATCAGACCCTTTTCTAGGACACCAACTGAATGTCTGCCATTTATTTGTTTAGCTGTTGGACACAGTTAGCTTCTCAATACTGAAGTAGCTTAGTTGCCTACTAGTCCCCAAGGACTTTTAGCATGTTCATCTGTCATTAAAACATTTTTAGCATACTCATAGTATGTACATGTATATGCATACAAAACATAAAAATTACGTATGAGTCCTATACCATACTTACAAAGAGCTCATTCTAAGAACAAGAGAAGTCTTAATGTTTGTCATTGTTTTCTATTTAGCTGTTAGCATAATTAATATTGTCTTTGATTCACGGCTGCCTTGAAGGGATTTGCATGTTTCTTTTTCGTTTTATTTTAGTTGAAACCAGGTATATATGGGTGAGCATGAAGTTCATGTGCATTTGCACACACCCACTTGATGGCCACCCTGTTCAGTCATTACAACATGCTAAAAGTAAGCAAATGTAAAAGGGCTCCTCCCCAAAAGGAACACAGCTCACTCCATCAAGAAACTTCTCGTATTAATTCCATTTACTTTTTAAGTTAAGTCAACTTAAATAAGTTATAAATGTTTATCTTATATTCCAAGGCATCATTTTATTCTTCCTTCCCTGTAGAATGCCTGTTCTCTTCTCCTTCTGGGGGGGAGCACTTAGTCTCAGAAAAACAGGAAGTGACCGTATCTTTTGACTTGCAGTATAAATTGAATACTCAAGGACTTGCATCAGTAAAGCAGAATGGATACCTGCTTTCTGCTATGCAATATAAACAGGCTAGATAGAAATATATGTATTTATGTATGTGTATATATATTTTTTCAATCCTCTTGCCTCAGCTTCCCAACTAGCTGAGATTACACACATCTGCTACAACACCAAGTAACTTTTTCTATTTTTATTAGAGATGGGGTCTCAGCTCAAGCAATTCACCTGCCTTAGGATTAGCCCCTGCTAGGATTATAAGCGTGAGGTACCATTCCTAGCTAAAAAAAATACATACTTCAAAATGAATACAGAACTGAACTTGCCAGTAGGGACATCTCTAAGGGAACTAAAAATCAGAGCAATAAAGAGCATTTTCTTCAACTTGGGATAATTTGTAGACTTTAGTTACATACTGGGAGCTGGATCTGAGACCCATGTCTACAATCTAGGCTTGCAGGGGTGTCCAACCCGCAGCCTGTGGGCTTCTTGCTGATTTTTTTTTTTTTTTAGAGATAGAGTCTTACTTTGTCGCCCTCAATAGAGTGCCATGGTGTCACAGCTCACAGCGACCTCCAGCTCTTGAGCTTAGGCAATTCTCTTGCCTCAGCCTTCCAAGTATCTGGGACTACAGGCACCTGCCACAACGACCAGCTATTTTCTGTTGCAGTTTGGCTGGGGCCAGGTTTGAACCCGCCACCCTTGGTATATGGGACTGGCACCCTACTCACTGAGCCACAGGCACCATCCATGCTTGCTGATTTTTTGAGGACTCTTTTTTTTTTTTTTCCTCCCTATCTGTGATGTCAGATATCATAAAAGGAAGCATGGACCTTTTTTTCCTGCTAATCAGCTTTCATGTTTGTGTATTTAATGTATGGCCCAAGACAGTTCTTCTTCCAATGTGTGGCAGAGAAAAAAAGTTGAACATCCCCGATAGAGCTTTTAAGACTAATACGCATGAGGAGAAAAGTTCTGCCCGTTGGCCTTCAGAAGTAGCAAGGAAACTTGTGTTCTCCCCGGGATCCTGAGTAAGAAATCTGCAACATAGACGAATCTGGGGTTCAGGTTTTTTACAACACCTACATAGGTTGGAATTTCACAAAACCAGTTTAAGAACAGTGGAACCCTGAGGGGACCCCAGCCATAGCAAATACAGAACTGCTTTGGGTCAGTTTGACAAAACAGTATACCCAGAGGCTATTGTGGGAGGAAAAAACGGTCCAGCAAAGCTGAGCTCACAATAAAAAGTACCTAGACGCCACGTAAGTAAACCACCATGAGGAAGAATTAGCAGATGCCCAGGCAGGAAGAGATGTTGAAAATTACTAAAAGGTTAAAATGAATAGAAGGCATAATGAAAGAACAGGACATAACTAAAGATTTGATTTGAAGCATAACTGAGGTAAAACTTCAGAACAGAAAAGTCATTAAAAGGTCTTCATGAAGATTTTTCAAATAATTCAGCATTATTGGCCTGATTTATGTTTGTTTATAAAGAAGGAAAATGACTTCTACCCAGGTGACTGCTTTGATAAAGGGAGCGCTGGGTGAAAAGTCTAGAAAATATTGATGATTTCACTTTGAATTTACTTTTTAAAACAGACCATAGTCTGCCAACCCCTGGGATAGATCTGTAGGGAAAAACAACTCTCTAGGACATTCTCATAAGTTGAAAATATAGTAAATAGAACAGGATGTATAGTCTAATGCCAATTTATGGGACAGATTAAGTGAACAGTAGTTTATGTAAATATACAAAGATATTTGAAAGGCTATATACCAAACTATTCAGTAATCTGAAGAAGGAAAAATTAAGAAAAGAGAAGTTGAAGAAGACTTTATTTTTATGCTTGCATGTTATTGGAATTTTTTAAGAATGTGCTTATATGTTATTTGTATGAGAATAATCAAAATGTAAGTATTAGACCACTGGTAGTTTCAAAGATTTTTCAGATACCCGTTATCCCAGCACTTTGAAAGGTCAAGGCAGGAGGATTGCTTGAGGACAGCCTGGGCAACATAGTGAAATTCTCATCGCTATAAAAAATTTTTTTTAAAGTTAGCCAAGTGTGGTGCTATGAGCCTAGATGTAGTCCTACCTACTTGGGAGGCTGAGGCAGGAGGATTACTTGAGCCTGGGAGTTTGTGGTTGCTGCGAGCTGTGACCATGCCACTGTATTCCAGCCTGGGCAACAGCAAGACCCTGTTTCCCCCCGTCCCCCCTAAAAAACCCTGTAATTAATTAAAAATATTTTTCTGATTCTTTTTCAGTCAGTCTCTGCTGAAAGAGCAAGTAAGTTGGTATTTGATTTAAGAATTTAATGGACAAAAAGCAGAATTATTACTGGAGAAAAGCTTTAACAAAAAAGTTAAGAATTGCTCTATCACTGTTATTGATAGCTCCAGCTTGAATCAGAAGTAGCATGGCTCATCTGCCAGCTCTGTTATGAATTATGACGTGAAATATCATCAAGAGGTTTAGTCATGAAAGTTATAGAAAATAATTTGGAAGACCCAGTGAATCCTTCCCTTGTGCTATAGAAAACAGTAGGTTTAAGAACCATTGATTTGTGATTGTGGTGAATGAATGTATCTTTCCACAACTAGTTCCAGATGGTTTTGTAATTTTCATTTAGGTTGGAAAAGTCTAATTATATGTCAGTGTACACTGACTTAGTCTGGCAATACTTGGTCTTCTATCACCATTGGTTTGTGTGTGTATATTATGTCTAGGTTAAAAGTAGTTGAATTTTGCCCTCTTCAGCTGTGTTACACCTTAGACTGCATTAGGCAGTAATGACTCATAATTAAACCTGCAACTGGTATATAATTGATTAGTCAGATAGCAAAAATATTCATTATCATGTAGGAGACAAAGCACATCTTTCTAAAACTATCTTTGGTTTCTTGATCTCTTTCTGTGAAACGTAATAGAATTTTTCTTCTCTTGTACTTGAGATGATGAGCGTAGCTAGAGCACCATTGATTGCCGGACGGTTTGTGCTGCCAGAGTAGTGTTGTTGGGAGCTGTCCCCTCCCCAACCTGAAAGGGCAATCTGGGATACTTTTTGGAGACTTCTGCTCAGGGGAACCAGAGCAACCCATCACTTGTGTAGGGTCTGGTACCAATCAGGGAAAACTACATGAAAGGTTTGAGGCTTATACTCTTAAATTCCTGGTCACACATCTGTGTAGTGTAATTAAATAGTTTAACGGATAGGACAGTGATTTCAGGATATGTGGTGTTTGGACGTTCTACACTTTATTGAATTTGTATATAAAATTAATTTTAAACTTGCATAAAATATGCTTTCTTAAGAATGTAATCAGATTGTAATATCAGTTTTAACTTTGGCTATCAGTTCACCTTCTCCTTTTGTGTTTTTCCTGCCATCTGTAATTATTTGGAGAATGTACTGTGATCACATGTCAAGCCACTAACAAAAACTGCTAAATATTTGTACTTTTCTATGTGAATAAAGATGTTCTGTATATCACGTACTCAAAACTGAATATAGGCTGGGTGTGGTGGCTCACCCCTGTAATCCTAGCACTTTGGAAGGCTGAGGCAGGAGAGTGGCTTAAAGCCAGGAGTTTGAGACCAGCCTGAGCAAAAGCAAGACCCCATCTCTGCAAAAAACAGGACAATTAGCTAGGCATGGTACTGCAACTACTTAGAGGCTGAGGCTGGAGGATTACTTGAGGTTGCAGTGAGCCATGATGACGCTACCGTGTTCTAACCAGGCAATAGGAAAAGACTGTATCCAAAGGTGAGGTAAAATACAAACAGAAATGAGTTAGATGTAAAGTAGAGAAGTGAATGTCAAAGTTATCTTGTACCTTTGAATTCATTAAAACTATTTATTGTTCTGTACTGAATATTTTACATATGGGGAAGCAGATGATATTTAAGACTTTTTAAAAAGTAGAAAACCATTGAAATAATGGATTGGCCACTGGTTTTGTGCTAGCATTGTTTACAAGTGAGATGAAACTTTTTTTGTTGAACCTATAAATTTTATTATGAAGTCACCCAAGGAATCTGCTTCTAGAAGCACATTATTTCATGAAGTGCAACATGTCATCACCAGACTAGAGCATTTTCTGTTTGGGAGGCCTGTCTGTGGGAGAGGTATCATAATATTCTTTGCTAATTAATATTCTCCAATTAATAGTAATTGCTTGATCTAATCAAATGTCACGAAAGTGACTGGGCACAGTGGCTTGGCTCATGCCTATAATCCCAGTGCTTTGGGAGGCTGAGAGGGGAGGATTGCTTGAGGCCAAGAGTTGGAGACCAGCCTGGGCAGCACAGGGAAGCCCTGTTGCTACAAATTTTTCTAAAAATTAGCCAAGCCTGGTGGCATGCTTCTGTGTGCCTAGCTACTTAGGAGGCTGAGGTGGGGGCTGGATCACTTGAGCCCAGGAGTTCAAGGTTACAGTGAGCTATGATCAGACCATTGCATTCCATCCTGGGCAACAGAGTGAGATCCTGTCTCTTCAAAAAAATGTCAGAGGTTATCTTAGTTCTACCTGCTCACCAAAAACAAAGAGAACAAGTTAACATTTTTGAGGTTTAAATTATTACCCTAATATATACCTACGGTTCAAAAATACATTTTTAGTTTGCATACAACCCCACATCAGAAACTGAGCAGCCCAATGCTTCAGCTACAGCTTTGCCCCCTAATCCAGAAATAGTATTGAAATGGTCTCAATGTTTGCTATTGACGTTAAGGTCTGTGTGACGGTGTGTAGCCTGCCTCTTCTAAAAAGGGAGGCAAGTGAATTAAAGCTTCAAAGCTAAGGAACAGTGTATACTCTCATCTTACCTAAGGAACAAAAGCAATGCGCTGGTTCTCTTTAGCTTCCTGAAGAACAGAGCCTGCATTTTGTGCATATTGGTAGATATGGAGCCCTTTTGTTATCTCGGCTGGAAGTGGAAAATGTGAGTAATTTGGAGCCTCAATCTTTTCCTTCTCTCCATCCCCTCATGTCCAGGATCTTCCCAGGAGTCTCAAGAAATGCAGTGCCTGGGCAGTTAGTCACTTACCTCACAGGAAACCATTGTGCTCTTAGGGAAAGTAGCTTTCCTTCTTGGTTTAATATAACCCTATTTTACTGACTGCTGGATGGAACTTCATACCCTGAGTGGCTGCTCAGTCAGGTTTTGACTTCTGCTTTAGAAAGCTCACCTGCACAGCCCACCATGGTGATGTTTAAAGAGGGTCTAAAGTGATGTCTTTAGCCACTTTACTATATCCATCTGCATGCAAGTACTAAAAGATTCTACAGGAAAGAATGTTTTAAAACTAGTCAGCATCTCTAACACCACTGGACTACACCTGCACCAGTCTGAATCACTAGGGCCTTACATGGGCTAACTCGTATGTGGTCATGAGCACAGATGCTAGAAATTAAGGAACAGCATCCATTAGCTCCCTTCAGTCTACCCCTGGATTAAAACAAAAACAAGAACCCATGGAAGCAAAGCTGGACACTTGTGGCTATTCCGAAGTGATTTAATTTAGGAGAAACCTGGGAGGCTTTTTTCTCAGCCAGAACACTAGGATTAGATACCTTTATTGGGGTTAAGAGAGGAATATCTTTCCATTTTGTATCTTTTTTTTTGTTGTTATAATGTGAAGCCGTTCTTGAGTGATCAGCTGTTCTTTCCAGCTGCCATAAATGATTTGGTCTTTAGAAAGCTCAGTGGAGTTCTTGAGAATAAGGAATTTATTATGTTTGGGGGTTTGGGGTCTTGCCAGTGGTTCCATTTTGTTTACTTTAAACAGATGTAAAATGATGTTGAGATTATTGTTGATTTATTTTCTGTTGTGTTAGCAGCTTCTGAAGTACTTTTGTGGTAGGTTGTTTCTCTTGATTAAAAAAAATAAACAAGTAGACCAGCTGTGCTCTAAGTAGGAAACCCAAGAACTTAGAATGTGTATGATGGCTGGATTTTGCTTTGGATTTTGTCAGGAAAAGCAGCTGTCTAGTTTGCTGGCATTCAGAGTTCATTGCTCCATGAGAGAGTAAAATACATAAAATTGATTAATGAGAGGAAGTTTGTTTTATAGGGGAAAGGTGAAAAGAATCCATTCTTTTTCAAGGAGAACACTTTGATTTTGTTTCATTTTTGTTTACCAGTATTCTTATGAAAACTGCTGGTGCGGGCACTTCAGTTATGATGCTTTGGCTCTTTTTTGTGGCTTTCTTCTTGTTCTTTATGGCAGCACTGTGGTTATTAACACCAGCTGCCAAGAACATCTTGCATGCCTTTTGCATATAAGCATTACCCAGACCAGGCAATGTCTTACACTCCCTAAGGATTTTTAAACAAGAAGCTGCACAAAGAATTTTGGCACACGCATTTCTAAATTGCTCATATTTGGTTTTTGTTTTATTATCATGTTTATGGTTAAGGTTGAAATAATAGGAAGTTGTACATTTTTTTCCAAGTAGATTTTGCTGCTCAGATCTGTCCCTAGTAGAACAGATAGAATTCTTCCTCAGCACGTTCCCTGGTGATGAGGAATGGGCTGAGTCATCAGAGGACCCCTTTCTTCAGGGCTCTGGGTGCACAGAACTCGCTCCGGGAGGTGCCTCTTCCTTGTTGGAGGCAGTCCTTTGATGTTCTGTGCTTGTATTTCAGTTTGGCATGACCACTCCTCTCACCAATCTGTAAAGCTGATTTTCTTAAGTTAGTCTCTCTAATGGTTTGTTTTATTTTTCTGCTGAAAGAGAAAGAATGTTTAGTGTAAAACAGTGTGCCAAAGGTCTGTGATGGGTTAACAAAAAAGCAGCAACCGATAGATGATAATTCCCAGTCATGTGGGTTTAGCTTCGTGTTCTTTTGTTCGATGCCTCCTTGTAGGAAAGTTGAAGGCTGGGCTGTTAGTCTTTAAGTTCAGAGGAGTATAATTCAGGGTCAACTCTAGTTCTCATAAACCATGGTGCTGAGACCTCTGAAGAGTTTTGAAAAATGAAAGCATATTGCTTACTGCTATTAGAAAATCTTTCAAATACATATTTTTTTTTTAAAGGCTAGATAATTCCTCTTTGATTTTCCTAATAACATGGTATGGTTTGTGGCAAAGAGTATGAAAATGTATTAGATTTGTCTTCCTTTTTGTATTCTTGGTAATTGTCTGTTTTCCAAAACAGAGAATATGGTTTTAATCTCATGACTTGGGCTGATGTCAGTGGAGCTGAAGTTTCTAAATCACCCACGCACAGCATTGTAACCATCACTGTGAATTGAGTCCAGGACAACGTGGTAACAAGCTGAGTGTTTTTCAAGTAGGTGCTTCAGCATGTTAGGCAGACTTCATGTGAGCTATTTATCACTGAGACTTGTGACCTTAAAATAAAAGATACTAAAACTTGCATCTGGGTTGCAGGTTTCAGGACATGTCCCACTTAATTGAAAAAAGGAATTTATCTGAAAAGTTCTTTCTAGAAGCACATCTTACATGTTATATCTATTTTTATAATTCATCAATTGGAACCGTCTTATGAATTTCAAAACGCTGGCCCAAGAACTGGAGTATTACTAGAGTCTATATAAAAGTGGGAACTGGCCGGGAGAAAAGGAACAGAAAGAAAAGGACTTGAGAACAAATTCTTTCAGTAGTGGGATAGCTGGTCACTTTCACGGATCAAAAGTCGTGGCAAGTTCTTGAGTGACTCCACCACCTCCTCTGTTGCTCATAGGTGCCTAAAATATTATAGATATTTAATAAAGTAAAAAGAAAGATGTACTTTTATAATTGGAATCTTATGATGATAAAATGTATTTGAAAATTATTTTTAATTTAAATATGATAAATTGATTTTTCTTTTTTTTTTTTTTTAAATACATGTATTTTATTATTCTTCATTACATTATTTCCCCCCTCCCACCCGTCCGTGATAAGGCAAAATTGATTTACAGAAAAGAATACAGAAAACACCAAAGCTCCTGGTAGCGGGAGAGATTT
>CAUYRH010032972.1:0-24385 GCA_963574655.1 Perodicticus potto | reverse complement strand
TTTTAATAATTTTATTAAATCATAATTGTGTACATTGGTGCAATCATAGGGCAGAATGTGCTTCATATACAATCAGAAACATTTTGATCGTACTGTGAGAGATAGCCCTCATAGCATTTTCTTAATCACTGTATAAAGACAAGTAAGGTCCATTCCATACTAAATCAGTCTCTCTCTCTCTCTTTCACTCTCTCCCCTCATTTTCGCTGAAGCTTTTAGTGTCCACTCACATTGAATGCCCTCCCTTCTTCCTTATTTCCTTTTACACTCAAGCACGCATGTACACACACAAAGAACCCATCTTCTTCACCTAGAGCACTTCCACTCACCTTTAGATGTCACTTTTTTCAGGAAGACTTCAATGTCCCACAATCTATGATCCTAGGATACTTATACTATCCTAAGAATAACAAACATTGATTTGTATTCTAATTTTCTCATGGGTTAATGGTATCCTTCCAGGTAGACTACATATCCAAAGGAAAAGAGGCCCTGTCCACTTTACATATCTGTGTGTCCCTTGTGTCTGGGTGATAACTGTACATGGCAAGCAAGCATTCTGCAAATACCCATGTGATGAAACCGAATTGACTTGGAAGCCCGATAGCATCACTCATCATGCAAATGCAAATACAAAAACATAGAGGCGAGAAGTATTGCCATAAACAAATATGAATAAAATTAAAGTTATCTTTGAAAGATTATACAATATTATATTTTATAAAAACATGAATTTCCTTAGATGATCACTTTAATTGGAAATGTGTAGAATGACTAAAATGGTATGATTTCAAGAGAAAAAAATAAAAACTTGAGATTTTTCTTATTCAATACAGATTCTGAAGACTATGTCCTACAAATAAAATAATTTGAAATTTGAGTGTGATCCAGGATTATCCTCTTTCAGTTAGGATGATGGGATAATGTTTAGTGGAAAAGCAGCTAGCACTTCACAGGAAAGGGATCCAAACAGGCTGAGTGACGTGGAGGTCATCTCCTCTGTAGAATCTATATCTGTCACCACAGATAGGGTGGCAGCAATTGTGACAATGTCCCAAGAGCCACAACCATACCCATAGCCCTGGCCACCATAATAGTTTCCATAATAGCATATGGTTTTGGAGTAGAGGGTTAGCTCAAAGAGTGAGCAGAGTTAGTTTCTTGAGTTTAAATATCATTATCAGTGGTGGATACAGCAAACCAGACACTCCTGATTTCTTAATGTTGTGTTTGAATTTCCCATTGCTTCTGAGTCCTTCCTCTAAAGAGTCCAGCATGTCTACATTATACCACCCTGACAACCTAACATAACTTTATATTCTTTTCTCTCATAAAATCTAAGAGCTTCTTCAGGGCACAGATCCTATCTTACCCACCCTTATCCTGTATAATCATGTGAACCATATGGCACATAGTAGGCACTTCAATGTCTGTTGAATGAATTAATGGATGGATGTGTGAATGAATGAATGAACTTTTTCTAGAAATATACTTGAAACACATTTATTGCTCAGAATGATATTAAGTGAAAATCATTTTAATTTTTATTAATATATAATATTCATACATATTTATGGGGTATATGTGATATTTTCTTAAATGCATAAAATGTATAAGCAACAATTAAGTTGGGGTATTCAGAATAGCCATCACCTCGAGCATATATCATTTCTGCATTGGGAACATTTCAAGTCTTCTCTTTTAGTTCAAAATACACAGTACATTGTTGTTACTGATCATTACCCTACACAACTGTCAAACATTAGAACTTTTTCCTTCTATCTAGCTGTGTCTTTGTAACCAATAACCAGCACTTCCTCAACTCCTTCTCCACAATACATCCTTTATACTATCCTAAGAATAAGTTACTCAGGAGTTACTTAGCCTCTAGTAACTAATATTCTACTCTCATCCTCCATGAAATTAACTTTTTAGCTCCCACAAGTGAATGAGAATAATTCACTTAATGTGATGACCTCCCGTTCCATCCATGTCTCTGCAAATGACAGGATTTCATTTTTTATAGCTGAATATTATTCCTTTGTATACATACGTTATCCATTTATGCATTAATGGACACTTCGGCAGATTCCATATCTTGGCTATTGTGAATAGTGCTGCCATAAACATGGGGGAAAGGTATTCCCTATGATAGATGATTTCTTGTCCTTTGTATAGTCAGTGGTGGGATTGCTGTATCGTATCATAATTCCATTATTAGTTTCTTTGAGAAATCTCCATACTACTTTCCACAGTAGTTTATATTCCTACCTACAGAGTATTAGAATTTCATTTTCTCTTCATACTTGTCAGCATCTGTTATTTTGGGGGATTTTGTGGGGTTTTTCTTGCTAATAGTCATTCTAACATGGTATGGGAGATATTCTTTACTCTGGCTGACTCAGTGTTAACTATTTTCCGTAGTTAATCATGTGCTTATAATGAGATTATTTTCTTCTCTTAAAGCTGTAGCAATTTAGATTTCTCATTCTGAATCCTTTACCAGTTTTCATATCATTGCAATTATCCTAATAAGGCTATTTTAAATAAGAAGTTTTTGGAATAATATCCAAGGTTCCAGAAGTGGTTAACAGCTTGGAGTGCTTATTTTATTGTAGGTATAAGGAGAGGCATGTGAAACTTTGGTCTGGAGAGTAGTTTTGTTCAATTAGAACCAAAATTGTTGCACAACTAAAAGATTGTCTTCAATCTTACATTTTAGTAAGAATTGATTACTTGGCATGAATTCCACTTATGTGCCGTAATCTTTCCAGACATTTAAGGATCGATCCAAGACCTAGATGGCCAATATCTTTTGTGCGATAGTGATATGATTTATATTTAAGATTCCAGTAATGCTGACAATGCTATGTCACTCTACAGTATCACTGATAATGCTGTGAGTGTGCTACGGTCATTCTGATCTGGAAAATGGCAGCCTTGAGAGTATTACTCCTGAGTCTGAACCTTAATATCAGAAGAAAATCAAGAAACAGTTATTTGGGTGGTTGTGATTAAACAGCTTGGATGTGTCAGTAAGCTTTTAGTGTATTTACATAAAAATAATTAGAGAAAGAATGTTTAAAGCCTTTTAGAGAAAAAGATAATTTCCTTTAAAATAAAAATATTTCTTAATATTTTAAAGTATCTAAAAATTAACACACAAAAAAAGATTCAGAAACAAAATAAATTTAATTATTGTTAAATATGTGTTCAATAATTTTATTTGTCTTTTTTGTGGTTATTTCTTAAAGAATTATTCCTTCAGATTCTAAAGTTCTGGCAAAGATTCCTTTTCAATCTACTCACTGTATTTACATCATCATATTTGACTAAGTAAATCTTCTTGAAACAACGTCTCCACCAGAGGCATCTACACTCTGAGACTTTGCTGAAACCTATTTGTAAAGTACTTTGACCCTTCCTGGTTTCTTCTTCAGCAGCCTCCATGATAAGGAAGCTCACTCAGCAAATAGAAAAAGCTTTGATTTAAAAAGTAGGATTTGAGAAACCAGTGCATATATACACTATAGTATTTATAAATATAATCTAAACCTATAACATAGTTTCTTGTGCATCTCACCAAATGATAGTCCTATCATATTCTTCCATTAGTGATACGTCAGGTTCAAAGTCATCTCTCCCTAGGCGCAGAAGCGATGATAGCAAAAGTTAGCATGTCAGGTGCAACAAATCTCACTCTTCTGCTGGCTTTGAATTTATCAAAACTTTTTATCAATGTCCAGAACAAGTAGGGAATTAACATTTGTTGGACACTAGCTTGTGTCTTATCTCATTAAGATGTCAGGGTTTCTAAGAGACACACATATCTTCAATTTGTCAGATTATACAACTGAGACACAAAGAAACTGAGTATATGGCCAAAAGTTGAACAAGAAATATTAATAAGTAGAACAGTGGTGGCTCAAATTCAAATCTGCCCTGCTATATGAGTCTTGCTTTGCTTTTATGTATATATATACATTATAAATTTATTTCTTGCATGTGCTTCCCATTTTTTAAATAAATTTCTAAACCCATTGCTATCACTCCCTCTTCCCTGGTAAAATTAAGAGTTGAAATATTTTATTGTTTCTCCAGCACATCTCTTCTAAAGAGGTGCTCTAAGCAGACATAAATATAAAGTGCCCTGAATTTACTCTACTGACCATTAATGATCACCAGAATTAAAGTGATACCAGATTTTTTTTTCTAAAACAACCTGTTAAGATATACTAAAAATCACCTTCAAATGAGGGAGTACCATTCTAGCCATGAGTGAACAGGGATTACAAGTAAGATGACTGGAAGCATTCTGCACGGTTTTTCAAATCTTCTCCCAATGAGCTGAAGAACAATGACCAAAAAGGTGTGAAGTAGGAGAAAAATAAATTATGGCCATGAAGTGGCTTGATCTGAAATGAGGTAGCACGATGGAGGGTATGTGAGGAAAGTGGACCGTAACATTGGTTATGCTGTGACTAGATGAGACTGAAAGTTGACCATGACTCAGAATGGTTGTCATGAAGTACTGCAGTGCCGTGCAGAACCCGGTGTTTCAGAAAACATGCACTGTGGGGGAAAACCACTATCCAAGCATTGGAACTTTTAGCTGCATTTTATATACTTCTTTTGTTTGTTTATTGATTTGTCAACTCATTCATTTATTTAGGATGCGGATTTCTGTTACAGGAACTTCACTAAGTGCTGAGAACACAAAAAATCAATCAGACAAGAGAAGAGACTCACAGAATTTACATTACTATCTATATTGCTTGTTCGTGTATCTATGCCTTTATACATGCTATTTCCTCCACCTTGAATGACTTCCATCTTGGCTCTACCGGCTACCTCATCACAGCACTAGAACTCAGCCTGTGCACTCCTGCTCCCTGCGTAATTTATCTTATCCTCATTCTAACGTCCATCTGTATGTTCCCCTAGTACTTCTGTGGTCCTCCGCCCCTACACTCACCTATAATGTCAACTGAAATGTCTAACTCACTGAGCTCTAAACTCTTTCATGGCAGGGATTATGTTTTATTTCTATTTTTATGGTAGATGTTCAGTTTACATAGTGTGTATAAATTAGTATGTGAATAACCCCTCTGGGGTGGATAGACCTCAAGTAAACAGCTAAAAATATTAAATACTAAGTCCCATAATAAAGAGACAGAAGGGTTTTATGGGCAATAAGTAGAGAGATCTTCCAGGACTGCCTGACATGACTAAGTAGGTTGTGTGGGAGATAGACAAGAAAACACTTTTCAGACGATGTGACGCTGAAGGAGAGACTCACAGTTGACTCAGATACAGCCGGCAGATGGAAGAGACATTCTCGCAGATGGCGAAAGTTATCTATAGACAAGAAGGTCGAAGAACACATGCCATGGTCAGCATTTTTTTAGTAAGAAAAACAGGAGAAAATTGTTGTTGGTACATGAAAGAGCAGCAGAAAATTACTTTAGACACTAGCCCAGGGATGATATCATGAAGGAATTTTATGGCCTTATGACATTAGATTTTGAGATTAGATTTTGTGTATTAAGTAAAGGAGCCAAAAACCAAGGGCAGACTTGCAGTTGGCAAAAGAAGATCCTTATAGGTGCACAGGTAGGAAGCATCATAAATGCAAAGGAACTAAATAACAGAAGCCAAGGGATGAAGTTGTCCTCAGTACTAAACGGCACAAAGAGGACAAACACGAGACTGTGTGTCAACGAGACTGTGTCCACAAGACTAGGCAACTAGGGAGGTCATCAGTAACCTACACGTCGGCAATTCTTGGGTCCCAGTGGGAGTAAGAGACAAGTTAGAGTGAAGTGAAGACTAAATGGGACGTGGTGTCCTAGAAAAGGACATGAAACCTTAGACTGAAAAGTATCTTAAACAATGCCAGCCAGGGTGTTCTTGGTGTGAGATGGGCTTTGTAATAGTAAAGACTTGAGCATGTTTATAGACTAAGGGGAAGCTGTCAGTGGAAAAAGAGAAGCTGAAAAGACCCTAGACAGAAAGGATCATTTATCAAGTGAGATGTTGAAGGAGATGACATTGAAAACAAAGTGGAAGAACAATTTCTTGGATAGGAAGAAGGATCTGGTTTCCTCTGAGACTAAGATAAAAGGCTAAAAGACAAGTGTAAATGCAGATAAGTGTGTGGGAAGGGAGTTGATAGAGATTTTCCCTAATAGGTTCTCCTTTTCTCCATGAAATCAGAGGCAAATGTTGCAGGCAAAGAAGGGAGCAGGGCAGAGGCGAATGCTGCACAATAGGCTTAGGGATAATGGTGAAGATGTGGAAGAGCCTCACGAAAGTACAAAAGAAAGGGGCCTGAAAACAAGGGAAGGGATTACCAAGGAGCACTGAGGATTCAGCCAAAATGAGACTCTTGTCAACGCATGGTGGCAACACTCCATGTGGTTCTGGGATTTTCTCCAGCAGCTGTTAGGAGACTGAGTTGAGAGGGGAGAAGACTGTAATGCACAGATGAAAGTTTGCAGAGTGGAGGGACAGGAGAAGACAGCTTGCTAATTCAAATATGAGACAAATAGCAAAGGAAGGGGAACATACAGTTTATTGAATGGTCCATTAAGGTGACACTATTCATAATAGCACCAGGACACACAGGTTATTAAGCCTGAAGAACATGACATACTTTTGAAAAGAGAGTGATAATGTGGTAAGCAAACCAGTCTTGATTAGGTAGATGACATGGCATGACTTTAATGGAAATGGGAAGTACTGTAAGAATTAGAGATTTGGGGCTTTGAGCTTCATTTCTAGAAAAGAGGCACTCTCTGATATTATGTGTGGATCAGGAGTGTCTTGCTAAAATAGAAAAGAAGTGATGAGGAGAATGAAGAATTTTGAGGCTGAAGTGCTTTGATTGTCTACCTGATAATTTAATGATGTATTTAGAACAGGTGCTCTGGTCTTCAATATATCTGAGTTAAAGACTGGTGGTGGTAAATGACAGAGATTAGAAAGTGTAACATGGTGCTGGAAGTAAAGAAGCAATAGATTTTAATTCTTCACTTCTTTCAAAAGGGGCCTGAAACAAGTGAAAGGATTACTTCAAAAGAAGTAAAGAATTAAAACCTAGAAGGAAAGTCTGATAGTGCCCAGTGAGAGAAAAGGCATCTGTACTGTCTGCCAGGACCCAAGCAGAGATGCCAACTTTAACCATCTGCTGAGCACAGAAAACACAACAGCAACCAGCCAAATAAGAATGTCCTACCTCTTATTGCTCCTTCTTCCTCACACTCTAACTCAGCGTAGGAGTAAAGAAAGCAGCTAATTCATGGTCAAAGAGATAAACATTAAAAGTGGAGAACAAAATGTCCATTCTCCATCTACCTTCCCTACCGCAGGCTACTTACTAATCTGTTTCATCTGGGCTCTTGTTTTCTACACGCAGGCCTTGATTTTCCTATCTAAAAAATTAAAATGATATTTGAATCTGCTTTATGGGGTTATTTAAAGCAGGCAATGAGTTTATACATGTCAAGCACTTAGAAGGGAGAACTGCATGTGGTTATACAAGGAAGGCAAAAGCTTTTATCATCACCATCAGCAGCAGCATGAGCTCTAGAAGCCTTTCCCTCTCACTAGCTTGCAGTTTTGCACGTGCCACTCACATAAGCAATTGAATTTGAATGGATTACAATTGCCAGAATCAACGTAGAAAGGACTGGAGAGAAGGCAGCAGCAGCAGAGGAGATCAGATGGGAAAAAGCAGAGAGGAAACCAAAGAGCTCTTGGGGCTCAGATGCGGGAAGATCTGCTGTTTAAGCTGCACAGATTCTATCCACACTGTCGGTGTGCAGGGACGAAACTTTCACCAGACCAGCATCTACAACTGCACATGAAGGTGCAAGTGTGATAAAACATATTATTATTTCTAAGTATTTTTTTCTCACTTTGTCTGCAGGAAAATTATACATTCCTAACTCCTCAAATATTGGGTTCACCATGTGACATGTTTGGTTGAGGAATATGACCAGTTTTAATTTACATCACATCAGAACAGACCCTGTCAGAGATATCACAAATTTTGCCAGCAGCCCTGACTTTCCTCAAAATGTTATCAAGCAGAGCTTTTCCTTTTGCCTGGATTTCAGAAAGAGAACTATGAAGTGGGAGGCGCCTGGGGCTCAAGGAATAGGGTGCCAGCCCCATATACTGGGGGTGGTTGGTTCAAGCCTGGGCCCGGCCAAAACTGCAAAAAAAATAATAATAAGAGAGATAGAGAACTATGAAGAGCAGACTTTTTTTTTTTTTTTTTTGGAGAAAGAGTCTCACTATGTTGCCCTTGGTAGAGCACTGTGCCATCACAGCTCACAGCAACTTCAAACTCTTGGGCTTAAGCAATTCTCTTCCCTCAGCCTCCAAAGTAGCTGGGACCACAGGCGCCTGCCACAATGCACGACTATTTTTTTGTTGCAATTCTTTAGCTGGCCTGGGCCGGGTTTGAACCTGCCACCCTCAGTGTATGTGGCTGGCGCTGTAACCACTGTGCTACAGGCACCAAGCCTGAAAAGTAGACTTTTATCAGCTGACTCAAACATCTACCATGAGTGAGAAATAAACAATTTGTATTTATAATCAGCAAAGTTGACTATACAGATGTTTTCACATGAAATAGGATGTCAATATATAAAAAATTTAATTATATGTAACTGCTTTTTAGGTTAAATGAAGGTGGCAGACAAGGAGACAGCTCTCACTGGAAGGTAGAAAAGTGGTGCCTCATTTTATACAGTGCAAAATATTGGTAAGTTTATTGTTTGTAATAATATGGAAAATAGGAAATAATCATCTGTTCAGATAAAAAGGCCATGAATCGGAATATATCGTGCAACTTTGATATCATTTTTTAAATAATTCATCATTTTTCTAATGTTGTCAGAGGTTAACATACTACAACTGACTTTCCACAAATGATTCATGAATCACTAAAAATTAAATTATTTAAAACTTTGTATAATTAATTTCATTTTTCTTTCATCAAATAAATTCCTTTGTTTTCTCCATTATTATTTCCTGTGATGTTATGCTCTGGGCGGAAAGGCAAATAAATCGAACATACATATTTTAGTGTCTTAAAAAAAGTTTAATATATTTTAAAATACCAAAGAACAAGATTGCCAAAAAAAGAAAAGTAAAAACAAACATTCCTTTTGCTCATATCAGGTTATATGGTTTTAAATAGTTAGTATAATATCAATAAGAAGGATATTTTGATGAGCAATATCATGCTTCTTAATTCTTATACGGAATGTGTTTTAATTTTAATAAATATTCAAGATGATTTATGAGTTGTTTTAAATAAAGAATACTTATGGTTAGCAAAATATTAGAGTTATTTTAGGAAAAAAATGGAAAATAAACAAAAAGGAAATAAAATGTTTTACCTCTTTCCAATATTGCTTTACAATAGACAGTGCTGACACTCTGATGCATGCTTTTCCTATTTCTATTTTAGCATATTTTGAAATTACTCTGCACGTATATTTTTTATGCTGGAATTTTTGTTTGGTATTATTTAAGTAACGTTTTCTCATGGCATCAATATTTTCTAACTATTCATTTTATTGAGCATATAAGATTCCCAAAATATTTTATTTTACGATTTTTTAAATCAATCCTATACTGTGGAACATCACTGTGTCTGAAACAACAAGGGACTATCCCTTCGGGAACAATATCTGCTGTCATCATGTTTAGCCGTGTTTTTCTGCTTCATTTAAACAGATGAACATCTGTGACTATTTTCTGTCGGAGATTAGAATGCTACTCCAAGATGTGCATGTCCTTCTCCCAGAAGATAGAAACTTTGAGGAAGAAGAAAATGTAACACATGCAGATTATCTTCTTTATTGAAAGAAGAATTTTAAAGATCCTCTTTAGAATACCAAATGAAGGGAGAGAATTGAAATTGGATGTCAGCAAGCGCACACAGCATCTGTTCACAGAGAAGTTAATGAGGAGGGTCTGAGAAATTCCCCCTATTTAGAACATAAACTCACTTTAACTTGCAGAGACCTACCAGCATGGTGGAAATGCTTTCCACAGACTGCCCCAACCAAAGGAGGGTAAATCCTGCTTCTACTCTGGACACGTTTGAAAAAGCCAATCTTCACTCAGAGTTCTGGGTATACAGAAAGAATAGGATGAATATTAGTAATAAATCATTTATTAATGAAAGAAAAAAATAACCTTTCTTGACATCTACCCTCATGTTCTAAGAATTACATCTCATTAACATTTACGAAATAAATTGTATTATATTAATGTCTCAATAAATGTTAAGTGTTACATTTTTTACAGAAATAGGATACTTTTATGCATTATTATTCAACTTTATTTTTCACTTAAAATAGAATGTAATTAAAAAATAGAAGTCCATCTTATTCTTCTGAAAAGTATAGAAAGTGGCTTGTGCCTGTATTCTCAGTTACACAGGAGGCTGCGGCAGGAGGATCAATTGAAGCAAGGAGTTCAAGATTAGTCTGGGTAACATAGCAAGACTTCAGTCTCTAAAAAATAATAATAATAATAAAAATATAGCAGGACACGATGGCACCTTTCTGTAGTCCCAGCTACTCAGAAGGCTGCAATGGGAGAACTGCTTGAGTTCAGGAGTTTAAGGCTGCAGTGAGCTATAATTGTGCCTATGCACCCCAGACTACCTGGGCAACAAAGCAAAACCGTGTAATAAAAACAAAAACTGTATATAGAAAAGAAACGTTAAACTTTTACTTTCAGCCATATCAGAGTAACTTGTACTGGATTTGTCCTCTCATCATATTAAAATGGACCAAATGCATGTGAAGTAATTGTTCTCAGAAACTGCACCGCAGGTGGGTAAGAATCAGATCAGTTCTGTCTACTGGATTCATATTGCTGCCATTTACTGTGATTTCAATTGTAGCGTGTGTGAGAGAGAGAATATATATTGTTCTTGGCACTATCTTTAGAGCATGCTGTATATCAAAAGGGAATGATGAACCCATTATTTCTAAGATCCGTGTATTTTTGTGACTAGACAGGTTCTTGATGTCTGTGTACTTATTCTCATATTCTAACATAAACAGATACAACCACTATTACCCACATTACAGCCACGTTTCTACCACAACATATTAAAGGTTCACTATTCAACCACTTGCAGATGACACAGGACCAATGAGCATTGATTCCCTGTGAAGATGAAACATATTTTTTCTACCTCTCAGTCTTCTGATAGCAACTCTAAGTTCAGCAGGAAAAGAACACTCCTGTCTGATAAGTACTTTCATTGTGTGTCTGACAGGAATTCTTTCGTAAAAATTCTCAAGAGAAGGTCCTCTACTTATCTTATGTACAACAGGATTCGACAAACTGGATCAATGCTTTTCCACATATGAAATTTTCTCTTTAAATTCATCAGAGTCCATTTTCTCATTGTTCCTGCTTACTTTCTACAAAACAATAACATTGGAAATTACTTAGTGTTGTATTATTCAAGTAACCACAAATTTTGATTATCTTCAATTTTATTTTTCATCAAATTAAGTTTTTTTCATTGAATATGAGTAGAGGCATTGCTATATATAAAGTACATGAGAAAAGGCAGTCTAAGTAACCTATATAAGTGACCAAACAGTACTTGGAAACAATTTAAGAAAGTTATCTGAAATAATTTCCTATATTCATAACACTATGCATTTTTATCAAAACTACAAAATATAATTTCAATATAAGATTAAAATGTATTTTATTTTTTCTCTTGCTGCTTGTAGATCAATGTATGTATAGTATTCAGAAGTAAGTTTAGGTTCTGATCTTAATTATTTATGCTATATTTAAGAAAGCCAAACCCACTATATTGAAATTAGTTTATAAAAAAATTACTAAGTTGCACACAACTTCAGCAAACACAATCAATAACATAACCAATAATTAACACTACTGAAATTAAACAAAAGAAAATTTGAAGAACAGAGTGGAGAGAGATAAGTCCATAGTAGGCCAGAGTCTCTACTTTGAATAATTAGAAAAATGAATTTAAAAATCTATGTAAATACGTCCAGAAGCACATGATGAAACTCAATAAAATATCCAGGGTTTCAAATAAGGAGGAGCTGGAGACTTCAGAGAACAATAAATAGATTGGAAGATGCTGAAGGGCCACTGAGCTTGACACACACACATCTTTTCCTTTGGAATATTTACCCAGAGTCTGAAACTTCCTTCAAGGGATTCCATTAACAGAAGGTCAAAATGAAGTGCTTGGAAAGCATGAAGATGTTCTTTGGCCATATCAGTGTTCTGAGAGGACAATAATTAGAGTTCAGAACTTTCTCAATAAAAGCCTTTAAGTCAGAAAAACTAAAAGAATATTTTCTTTCTAGAGTTAAGGCAAAATAGAGATAGATGATACCTGACCAAAAACAGGCAAGGGACCTCAACTTGAAATAACTCCTGCATGAATTAAAATTGTCATACTTTTTCTATTTGTATTTGAATTAAAAAGTTAAAACCTCTGAGGAAAGATAATGTTATGCAGATATCCCCACAAAATTTTTAAAAGATTCTAAGCAACCAGGCAAATATTGAGAGGTATGACAAAAGGAAAGGACCACATAAATGAAGAGGAAAAAAAAAAAAAAAGAAGTGATAGAGACTAAAATATGACCTCTTGTAGGAGTTGACAGACAAATGTTTGAAATTACTAAAACTGTGTGTGTATAATAGAGGAAATGACAAAAAAGGTAACCCTAAGAATTTCACCAAATAATAAATTTTTAAAAAATATTTGAATGTAAATTTGAAAAAGTAGAGTAAAGAATTATATAATTGAGTTGAACAGCAGATTAATATCAGAAGAAATCTAAATTTAAAAAAAGTAGACTTCAAAAACTACCTTAACTGAACCACAGGAGGATAGAAAGGGAAAAGGATGACAGATACTGAAAGAATCTAAGAAATTTGTGACACGTAGAGGACACATAATGGGAACACAGAAGCAGAAGAGAAGATAAAAGGGAGACAAGAACAATTTTTTAAGTGAAAATACTCAACAATTTTCCAAACTTACCGGAGACGTCTAATACAAGATTAAGGCAGCTCATCCCATGGTGGGAGAAATAAAAACCCACACATAGGCATAGTCAGACTTCTCAAATCTAAATTTTTTTATTAATTAATTAATTTTTATTAATATCTGAAACCCAAAAATATAGAAAAGAGACATTACCTCAAAAGAATAAAAATGACAACATACTTCTCCATAAAAATGACAGCAACAAGAAGAAAAGAATCTTTTACATAGGTACAGAAAAATTATTTCACAAAATATAACAAATCCCTCATGATGACTACAAACTAAGAATATGTAAGAAACTTTCCTAACCTAATTAAAAATATGTACAGCAAAACCTTCAGCTAATAATGGTAAACCATCATTCTTAATGATAAAAGAAAGGATGAATGTTTCTCTCCTAAGATTTGGGAAAAGGCCAAGATATCCACTATTACCACTTCCATTCAACATTGTAATGAAGATTACAATCAAGGTTATTAGACAAGAAATTAAGTCATAATTTGGAAAGGGAAAAAGAAAATTTTTCTTATTTGCCAATGACATAGTTATGGGCATAGACAATCCTAAGGGATCTTCCCCAAATTACCATAATTAATCTTCGAATTCAGTGACGTGAAAACATACAAGGTCAAACACTTTTAAAAATCAATTTTATTTCTATTAAGAGTGATAAGAAATCAAAAATCAAATTTTGTTTATTTCTTTTTTATTTTAGATTAATATGAGGGTACAAATGATTAAGTGACATTGTTTGCATTTCTAAGGTAGAGTTCTAATGTGCACAATATAAGTGTATACAACCCACTCTTGGGTGATGGGCTCAAAAATCAAATTTTAAATAACATAAAAGTTTTAAGTAGGGGACTACTGGATTTAAGTTCAGCATGTAAGAAGCTTAGATGCCATTCTTTCCTAACAACAAATAAAAGCTGAACACACGCAAAATCAACAATTCTTTTTAAATCTGTATGAGAAGTAAGGTCACAGGGCAAATCACTGCCTGTAAAATTGGAGAAATAAACAGGAAAATACAGAAAAATGGAGCGGAAATCCATGAGCAAAATCTTCTGTAGAAATCAGTGGGAAAGGTAGGAAAAAGTCAGTTGAATTCATGTATTGCTGAAGGCTAGCAGGGATAACTAAGAGTTATAAACTCCAGAGGTACCCAGAAAGAGGAGGCTCTCACATTTTATTTATTTACTTACTTATTTATTTATTTATTTATTTACTGAAACAGTCTCACTTTGTCACCCTTGGTAGAGTGCTGTGGCTTCATAGCTCACAGAAACCTCAAACTCATGGACTCAAGTGATTCTCTTGCCTCAGCCTCCCAAGTAGCTGGGATTACAGGCACCCACCACAATGCTTGGCTATTTGTAGAGACGAGGTTTTGCTCTGGCTCAGGCTGGTCTCAAATCTGTGAGCTCAGGCAATCCACCCACTTGGCCTCCAAGGCTCTCATATTTTTGTGCATTTTACCACTAAGAACTTAACCTTGGTTCTCACAATGACTACTGGAGAAAAATCTCGTTGTACTTCAATCAGGAAAAGAAGAAAAGGAATCATTTTTAAATATGGCAGGATACAGTATCTGCCCTCTGGAGAAAGGGAACTCCAGCTCCCTCTAATCTTCCATGTTGAATTAAGAAAATAGCTAACTTCAGCCTATTCTAGTCATTCTGTCCCATCTAAAGGAGGGAAGGGAACTTGTAAAGTTCACAATCCAGAGAAACAGGTTTACTAAAGTACTGAAACCCAGTCATAGGCCTATTCATAGGACCACAGAATGCTACCCTTCCTCCTGCAACTTACTACCATATTACTAAAAGTCTATTTATGGAAATTTCTACTAATCAGTATGTCATGTCCAGAGAGGTATCAAGGAAAGATTGAAAGACATAATAAAGATACAAAACACAATTTGACAATACGCAGGAATCAGCACAACCAGACTCAGATTTGGCAGGGACATTGGAATTTTCAGACTGAGTATATAAAACAACTATGATTAACATGCCAAGCTTCCTAATGGATAAAGTAGACAGCATGCAGGAACAGATGGTCAATGTCAGCAGAGAGATGGAAATTCTAAGAAAGAAACAAGTAGAAATGCTACATGTCAAAAACAATGAAACAAAAATGAGGAATGCCTTTGATGAGATTATTAATAGATCGGATAAAAATTAAAAGAAAAAAAGTCCCTCAACCTCAAGATTTCTCAACTAAAACTTCTAAAACTAAAGACAAAGAGAAAAAACAATGGAAATAAGAAGGATAATATTTAATAACTATGAGACAATTGCAAAAGTTGTAATTTATGCTTAATGAGAATAAAAGAAGAAAAGAAAGAAGAAATATTTGAAATAATAATGTCTGAGATTTCCCCAAATTGATATATAGTATAATAAACCATAGGTCCAAAAGCTCAGATACAACCAAGTAAGATAAGTGCTTTCCCCATCAAATGCAATTTAAGAATATCACATTCAAAGTAAAGAATATCAAAGATAAAGAACAGAATGAATGACCTAGAAATATACAACTTGAAAAGACAGAACTATGAAGAAACAGGAAATATTAATATCGACAGACCAACAAGTAATGAGGTTAAGTTAGTCATTTAAAAACAATTCCCATCAAAGAAAATTCCAGAACCAGATGGCTTCCCTGCTGAATTCTACCAAATATCTAAAATGCTAACACTGAGTCTTCTCAAACCTTCCTAAAAAGTTAAAGAGAAGGAATATTTTCATACACATTTATGAGCCAGAATTACTCTCATACCAAAATTCGCAATAGCACCAAAAAATCATCTGAAAAGGGTATATACTGCATGATTTCAACTATAGGACATTATGGAAAAGGTCAGATTATGGAAACAGTAAAAAAAGTAAGTAGATGCCAGGGTTTGAGGGTAGGAAGAAGATGAATGAGTTTGGCATCTAAGATTTTTTAGGACAGTGAAACAACTTTGTCTGATACCATATACATGGCGATACACTGGTCCAAACCCATGGACTGCACAAGACCAAGGTGACCACTAATGTAAACTATGGAATTTCAGAGATAAAGGTAATGTTAATGTAGATTTATTAATGATAACAAATGTACCTAGATGGTGGGGAGTATTGATTGATGTGTAGGCAATGCATTGTTGGAGGCAGAGGGTATATGGACAACCTCTCCCTTTGAATTTTGGTATGAACTTAAACTTTTCTATTCTAAAAAAAAAGAGAGAGACGGAATTATTAAAAAAAAATTAAATACTTAAAAAAAATTAACAAACTATGCATAAAACCTGTATACTGAAAGCAGAATATTGTTAAGAAAAAATAGAAAAATCTAACTTAGTAGAGTGGTATTTAATGTTTATCTATTAGAAGACTTATCAAAATATTATTTTTTGCTTAATTGGTCTATAGATTAATTGCAATCCTAATACAATTACAAGCTTATGTTTTTGTTTGTTATTTTAGTATCATTATTTAAAATTTTGACAAGCTGATCAAAAAATGTACATAAAAAGTGAAGGGACATCAAATAGCTGAAACTTTAGGAATAGATGAATTTGATTTGAATTTGGGGCCTAAGTATAAATTTCATGGGGAGAATGACTTTAAAGCTGCTATCCTGAGATCAATTTTTCTCCCTTTTCCAAAGAACACTTCCAGGGAAGGACAAATGACTTCATTTAATCTTATACTTCTGCTGATAGTTGAACATCTAACAAATAGACTAATTGCTTTTACTAAGAGAAAAATCCTTATCTAGGAGATGCTTTTGGAAGATATTATTTCCTTAGAGACAATAATAAACAAAGACTGTAGACTGCATCTTACCGCTCTCTGGAAAATACCACGTAAACTAAACAACCATCTAGAGCAGGGGTCCTCAAACTTTTTAAACGGGGGGCTAGTTCACTGTCGGTCAGACCATTGGCAGGCCGGACTATAGTTTAAAAAAAAAATATGAACAAATTCCTATGTGCACTGCAAATTTCTTATTTTGAAGTAAAAAAAAAAAAAAAAAACAGGAACAAATACAATATTTAAAATGAACAAAGAAAGTCAAATCAGCAAACTTATCAGTATTTCAATGGGAACTATCGGCCTGCTTTTGGCTAATGAGACGGTCAATGTCCAGTTCAATATTTGTCACTGCTAGTCATAACAAGTGATTCAAGTGTGTAACAAGTGATCCAAGTGTGCATCAGTTAGTTTAGATTTGGTTGGAGATTTCAGCTGTTTCATTCTGGAAAAAGTCTGTTCACAGACCTAAGTGCTGCCAAAGATGGTTGCCATTTTGAGTGCATGGTTCCTGAGATTAGGATATGTCTCAAAGGGGAGAGATGCATAGAAATTAGGAAGGCTGCTTGACTTGAATGAGTCTTTCAGAGAGTCACAATTGTGCAGTTCAGCCAGTTCCATTTGGTAAATTGTATCCACATTTTCTTCTTTTTTTTTATTTCAAGATACTTTATTCTCAAAACAGGTCACAACACTAAGCTTTTGGACCATTTTGCCACTGTACAAGCTACAAATGCTTGCTGAGCAGCAGAGGTGTGCTCTTTAATAGCATGTCTGAAAAGTAAATAAAAATCCATATAAAACAAATATTCAAATAGTTTCCATAGGAACACAGAAAAGTGTGACCTCATCTCCTAATCTTACATATTGCTGCATCTGGGCCAACCCTACTCTTACAAAGACATTTCAAAACTAAAATTAAGTTAAATTAAGTTCAATGGTCCCCCCAAATCCCTTAATTTAACCTGAACTTGCAGTTAACAGCTACAGAATGATACCTACATATTAATACTAGCTGAAGCACAAGTTGCTGGGTGACGTTTCATTCCACTTTCCCAAGCACAAGACATAGGCAGAGTGACAACATCCTACTATTCTACTTCAGGTAGGTAGTCGGGGTTCTGGATTTGCTGCACGAGTTGCCACGTTGGTCCTGACATCACATAGTAGATCATCAGCCTCTGGAATCCATTGAATGTAGAAGCAGCAGCTACAGTGTAAGCACCCATATTTCCAAAGAGCATCCAGTCACCCACATGCATTTCTGGCAAGTCACAGCACTCAACTATCCGGTAAAGGCCATCGCATTTTGGTTCCCATATGCTGGATGAATAATACTTCTCATCTGGTTTAGGTCTCTTTTGCAGAAGAGGCTTTACATGAGCATGATCATAAAGGATGCAATTAAACGATCCATATACTTCATCATTGATGTAATACTTAAAGGTTTGTTCACTAGACTCTTAATCATCATCAGAGCCTACCTTTTTCTTTAATACAATTTTTTTGGCAATGATATTAACTGCAAATGTGAAGGCTGATGCAAGATAATATCTGGCTGGCTCAGCTATGATTCTCACTCCAGAGTCTGATGGAAAGTACTTGTCCAATGCTGGGTTTATTACAACAGTGATCTCTTCAAATTTAAGCTCTACATCCTCAGATTCAGGAAAACCACCACGAATATCAAGCAGGTACATGCTGAACCCAACCTCAGCTTCTACGTCAAAGACACAGTGGGCATCAGACATTGCCTGCACGAAGGTCTCAGGATCAGTACAGCCACTTCCTATGTGGAAGCTGATACCAATGACATCAATATTTAGCTCTTTTTCCCATTCCAAAAGAAGTCTACTGGTTTTGAGTGTGGCACCAAATTTAACATGGAGTCCACAGACTGCTTTGGAATCATCAGTGGCAATCCACAAAACCAACTTGGCCTTTGGATATGCTCTGGCAACTTTCACCAACTCAACTTCACTTTCAAAAGTCATTATCTGTACCCCATTATTGGCAGCATACTTAATTTGAGACACTTGTTTACAAGGATTTGCATAGATAATCCTCTCTGGAGGCACCCTGAGACTTTGCACCAATTGTATTTCAGTCTTGCTAACACAGTCAAATCCTGTCCCAGTGGCACCAAGGGTCTTCACATTGGCTCTACTGTCATTACATTTGACTGCATAAAAGGTAGTGACATGAGGAAGAGCTTTTAGACATGTTCAGTGTTTCTTGAGAACATCTCCAAAGTCTGCTACATAGCAGGCATCTTTATCATCAGAAGAGGAAACTTCATTGATTTTTTGGTCCAGAATGTCCATGGCAGTAAAACCTTCATCATGCAAGTGGCAGTCAAACTCCTCATTACTAATGTTGTTCATGGTTTCTTGATGTTTCTTTGAAAAACTAAGAGATGGAATTTAAAGAAATGTTTCCAGCTTCTCACCAAGGCAGTTCTCTAGGAATTCTGAAATTACAAAGGCAATTCTCCAGGAATTCTGAATCCCACTGCATGTGTCCTCTGAGCAACAGTGGAAACTATCTTTAAGCATCCGGGCGCTACAGGCCAGCCCCATGGAGAAGCTGGAAAGCCACTGCTGGTGCAGAGCCGGAGCCACAGGAGCACTCAACAGCCCCCTGCCATACCCATCAGTGCCTGGTAACCATCTGCCGGAGACTCAGGCCCGAGGTGGCACCAGAGCAGCTGGCAGAGGTGTGGCCAGGGAGGCGACTTCAGGGACTGACCTCCACATTTTCAATGTCAATAGAAAATGGCTTATGGAAAAGCTGTATGTCCTGTTCATGGAGATGAAGCTCTTTAAATCTAAATTTGAACTCTTTTTGCAACTTTTCCAGTGAATCCCACACGTTTTGTTTGGGAATGCAACCAATGGTTTTTTCACTAAAAGATTTTCTGGATCTGGGATGAGTTTGCTGCTAAACAGGACAGACAGTGCAGGTAAAAACACCTGGCGGGCCAGATAAATGTCCTCGGTGGGCCGCATGTGGCCCACAAGCCATAATTTGAGTAACCCTCGTCTAAGAGATGGGAGACAGAGGCAAGAAGGCTGACTGCAACCAGCTTTCCACAGAGGCTCCCATCCAGGACAGTTAAAGGACAGAAGTTTAGCAAGAAAGCCAATGGTTCAGATCTGAGCCAAGAGAGAAGGTTGAAGAACGCACATCAACCTTGCTGACTCAATATGCAACCAAAATGATACAAACAAAGGTACAAAATCCATCACCAAGCAGATGGGAGTCCTCTCCACAATGAGAACAGCTCTCAGTATACTCCATATAAACGAGCAAACAGAGTTCAAATATCCTCCCATTTTATCCCACGGGTGAGACCCTCTAAAAACTGGACCTCCTTCCCCACCCAGGGTGCCGTGGCACTCTCCTGCCAAGCATAACACTGTATAAAACTGTATACATTATCTACCTGCAATTTTGAACTCCAAGCACTCCCCATCGACTCTCACCCTGAGGTCTGGAAGCCTGTCTCCCATGGAGTCCAGATTCTTGGGCATTTTCTCGAGGGGTGTGGACAGGGCATGGGCTGTTGCTGATCTGTGCTGATTCTTTGGCACGGGAGAAAAGAGAAGACAGTCAACTGCCAGGGAACCATACAGGAGAGGCGGTGCCCTGAGGCACAGAGCAGCAGCCACAGCAACGGGAACAATAGGGCTCTCCTAGGAATATTTTGAAAGGACACTCCCAGTCTCTCTGGGCAACCAGAGGAAGCTGGGCATCTTCTCCGGTGGCAGTCATTGGTGGAACAGATCTGGGACTGAAACACAGGCCCCATGAGTAAAGGGTATGCCTAAAGGGGTACCAGCCTGGGCAGAGAGCAGGGACTAGAATACATGTGCAGAGACAGCAGACTCCCAGGGCGGGGGCTGACCCAGAGAATGATTTCACTGAGCCTCAGATGCACCCGGCCCTCAGGGGATCATAGCTGAGACAAAGGTGGGCAGGCAGAGACTGGAACTGACAGCTATGTGTGAGCTGTGACCAGGTCTGCCCCAACACAAACTGCA
This sequence comes from Perodicticus potto, assembly GCA_963574655.1. Taxonomy (NCBI): domain Eukaryota; kingdom Metazoa; phylum Chordata; class Mammalia; order Primates; family Lorisidae; genus Perodicticus; species Perodicticus potto. The sequence goes on along the minus strand of CAUYRH010032972.1, from coordinate 3,449 downwards.
GCCTAGACTGGGCAGCAGCGCAGATAGGGCTGAGTTGCAGTTTCTGTGAACTCAAACAACGTTTGGTCTGCAGGGGAATATCACTGAGACAGAAACAAATTCTGTGAAGTTGTTCTGTTCTGTCAGCAACATCAATCAGGGTCAGGGCTGGAACTGAGTGAACAACCCTAGCCCCCATTAAGCACCTGAGGTTGTCAGGCCTCACCTCCCCCTGCCAGATAGTGGCAGAGAGTGTTGGCATTGCTGAGGAGACGTTGATCTCCTGTGACTCAGGCAGGCGCAAATCCCTGGAGCATCCATCTGCTCATTGGAAGGAACTGGGTCACAGCCCTTCAGGATTACCAGTGACTGGGAGTGACAGAGGTGTAAGGTAGAAAAGGAGGCATCAACCTTCCTAAACTAATTTATTTGCTGGGTTGGTCTTTCTGACCTCACAGAACACCAGAGCATGTCATACTTGAGCTGCAGCAGACCCATGCTATCTAGTTGCCTGAGAATTTTTGAACTCTCCCACCTGAGCCCAGTGTTGGCTGTGACAGTTGATTTGGACCTCTTGAACTGGGCCAATCACCAGACTATTCAAAGTGGTACCCTGGGTGTGTGTTTGTGGAAAGGTTTGATTTTCCTTTTCCAATTGTTGCCTGTGGGGGGTGGGATGACTTACTTGCTGGTATTTCTCCATAGCTGAGATTCAACCCAGAGTAACTGATTCACTAGGGTAAGACATAGAACAGCTGAAAATACCACACCAAGAAGGTCCCCAATTTCTCAAGGCCGTAGCACTATACAGGTCCTTGGCAAAGCTCTAGGGAAAAGGTACAGACACTAGTCCCAGCTTTTGGGCAAAGGACTGGCCAATCACTGCTCCTGGAGCCCTCAACACAACTTCTCCTTATCTGCTCCTCTAGCCAAATGGTATAAAAATATCATGGGACGGAATATGCAGAAAAACTCTGGTAACATGAATAACCAGAATAGACCAACCCCCCTAAGGAACAATTTGGCAGCCGCATTTGAAGATCCCATTCATAAACAGATGGCTGATGTGTCAGAAAACAAATTCAGAATTTGGATCACAAATAAGATCAATAGAATACAGGTAAAGTTGGAGTTAGAAATTCAAGGAGTATTTCAAAAGTTGTCTCAAGAATTCAACGAATTCAAAGATAAAAATCACCAAAGATGATAGGGGGGCAAGATGGCTGACTGAAAGCAGCTTCTGAAAGAGGCTCCTGTTCAAAAGGAAAGATAATGTCCAGAAATGGCCCAATTAAGCTGAAGACTGGGAGCCCAGCTGAGAGAGAGAAGTGATAACTGCAGGGCACCTTTCCTGAGGCAAGCTGTGAATCCAAGAAAGCAAGAATCAGGTACAAAATACATCTGAAAGGAAAAGTGTCCATCCCCTCCCCCACAAAAGCTGTCATTTTTCTGTTTCCTTTCTTTTTTCTCTTCGTTTTCTCCTGCGGGTTTTCTACAGACAAGTGGTGAACTGTGGACCTCTTGTCTCTCCTCATGACAGAGTACTGTGGGAAGTGGGGACTGCTTCCTCAGAGGGACCCTGCTGTTACTCTGAACACTCTATTGCTAGGCAGAAAAACTGAACTTACAGTACACACTTCCTCCCTTATCTGACGAACCAGAAGCCTGACCCCTGCTGAGACTGAGGGAACAGGTTCTTGAGCAGTGCCGCCCCTCCCTGTCTGCTGGACCAGGTGCCCCTCCCCAAGAGACTCCAGGGGCCATGCCGAGCCTCCCACCTCCCAAACCCTCCACCTGCACACCCTGGCCAGGGATTCGACCGGCAACCCCATAGCCCCCAACCCTGCAGCTGCCGGGGCTCCACACACCCTCTGTGGCAAGGGATCCACCAATGACTATGTGACCCTGCACCCCATGCTTGCCAGGCCTCCACGAGACCTCCCCAGCCAGGGATTCTGCCAGCAACTGCCAGGCCTCCGCATGCCCTCCACAGCAAGTGATCCCCTCCTCCCACCCAGAGACTGCTGGAGCCAGGGCTCTCTTTGCCAAAGACACCGGAGACCAGGCACTTCCAGAACCATGTGCACCATTCCCTGCCGTGCAACTGGATCCAGGGGTGCCACACTCCAGAGCTGCTCCAACAGCCAGACTCCCTGTCTGGGGCATTCCCAGAGGAGCTACACAGGGTCACTCTCTACAAATATCCAGCAACAATACAATGATCCAGCCAGGGTCTAATCCTGGAGAGACACCTCCCCAACTCTGAAGATGGCCATAGGCAATGGTGAAAAATAACCATGAGACGGAATCAATGGAAAAACTCTGGCAACATGAATAATCAGAGTAGATCAACTCCGTCAAGGAATGACAAGGCAGACACAGCACAAGATCCCATACATAAACAAATGGCTGAGGTATCAGAAATTGAATTCAGAATCTGGATAGCAAATAAGATCAACAGAATGGAGGAAACAAAGAAATTAGAATTTCAAGCAGTAATCCAAAAGATGTTTCAACAATTTAACAAATACAAAGATAAAATGACCAAATATTTTGACACATTGAGACAAGAAGTTGCACCCCTCAGAGATCTGAGAAATTCAGATAGCAGACAGTTTCAGAACCCCAGCATGACTCAACCCGAATAAGACAACCCCCAGACACATCATAATCAATTTCATTAAAGTTAATCTGAAGAAGAAAATTCTGAAAACATCCAGACATAAGAAAACTATAACCTACAAGGGGAAGAATATTAGAATAACTGCAGATCTCTCTGCTCAAACCTTTCAAGCTGGAAGAGGATGGTCATCGAATTTTAATCACCTAAAACAAAATAACTTTCAAACCAGGATCCTGTATCCAGCTAAACTGACTTTCATTTATAAAAAAATGAAAGAGAGAAATTAAATGAAATGAAATGAAAGGGAGAAATTAAATATTTTAATGACATCCACATGTAAGAAACTTGCCATAACTAAACCGGCTCTCCAGGATATTCTCAGACCTATCTTCCATAATGACCAGTGTAATCCTCACCATAAAAGTAAACCCACTCAGAAACTTTTGATCAAATTCTAACTTCCACAGTCGTGAAAGAATTCAAAATGTCTATCAGACTTTCAAAAGGCTTATCAATATTCTCAATTATGAGAATAGGATAAATTGTCCTCGAAAGAGGCACAGGTTGGCTGACTGGATACAAAAATTCAGGCAAGATATCTGTTGAATACAAGAATCTCATCTTACCTTAAAAGATAAATATAGACTCAAGGTGAAGGGATGGTCATCTATATTCCAGGCAAATGGAAAGCAGATAAAAGCAGGTGTTGCAATCCTATTCGCAGATACAATAGGCTTTAAACCAACCAAAATAAGGAAGGATAAGGATGGACACTTCATATTTGTTAAAGGTACTACTCAATATGATGAGATTTCAATTATTAATATTTATGCACCCAACCAGAATG